>CANYCX012162643.1:0-16323 GCA_948193385.1 Breynia disticha f. nivosa | reverse complement strand
GTATCAAACTCGTCGATAAACAATACCACAAAGGTATATTATCATTCAATCATAACATACCACACAGGTAAGCAATTCATTTCGATCAAAACATATCAATACATCCATATTCACTAAACTCGTCTAACAACTCAACAATCCATTATAGGCACCTATCTTCAATTTGATTAATCAACATAATTCCGAATATATTACGAACCAATTTAGTAAGCATAAGAACACTTACCTCGAAAACAAGCAAAATAATAACCAACATTGGCTCAACAATCTCCCAGTCGTCGTACAGATCCTCCTGTACGAAAATAACCATATATGATCCATTACTAACCAATTCAAATATTGATTCTAGCTTTAGAATCATTAAAACATCATTTGGAAACTATAAGTCAACTATATGTCAACTTTTCCAATAATTCCTTTTTAAGTCCAATCTTCTTCAATTCCATCTCTAAATCATTCTTACAACTTCCTACACTTAGTCACAATTAATTCCAGTAACTTTTCAATCAATATAGACACATTTCAGTTCAATGTCAACCAATTGTCAACTTAACATAAACCTTAGGTTATATCCTTTTCCATCAAGTTTACCATACACAAATTCATCCTAACATATGTCTACCATCAAATTCCATCTTCTTAACATTAATATCAGCAAATTCTCATCAATTTCCAACTACTAACTCATCATTAACCAACCATAAAACTTAGCAAAGGCAATCCATCAACTTAATATCAATCATGTATCAACCTTCCTATCATCTTACCTTAAGCTTTGGTATGAAGGATTTCAAAAGAAATCAACCAAATCACTTCACTTAGCCACTTCCCTTTCTCCTCAGTTATGCCCTGAAGCTTTGCTCTGCAGAGAATTTAAGTTGGAAAGTGTAAAATGAACCCTCACCGATATCGATTGATATTTTATATTTTTTTCCAGAAAACAGCACACTACGCATGGTGGAATGGAACTACGCGTTGTGGCAGCGACCACACATACTTCTCTTTCCACTACGTGTACTTCCTTAATTCCAGGTTTTCCAATTTTCGTCGATCATTTCGCGTCAACCTTCGATCAAACTTTCGTATACCTTTATATATTAACTTTTAAACACATATTTATTGTCATTTTACGACGAAAAATATCCAGAATGTTACAGCGTGTCATTGGACTAAAATCACGGGGCACGACTTATTCCAATTAGCACAGGTGTATCGATCAATGGAATAATAGATTCTTCGCGATAAAAAGGCACGAGGGTTTTCATTTGCGATCGTCGAATGTTAAATGACCGATAGGAGTAGCATTTAGGGTTTTCAGATGTTTACTTTCTTGCAATCCTTTACATTTCCAAGCCTTCCCTTAGTTTAGATTTACATTTATCGCATAACTTTACATTTCTATCAAAGCCTCTTTACTTTTTTGCGATTTAAATTTCTGTTGATTAAATTTCTGAAGCAATTTACGTTTTCTTGCAGGTTTACATTTGGGCTTTAGCTTCCGATTGAGTTTACATGCTTTCCCTTTACATTTTTTGTCAATTCCTTTACATTTCCTGCAATTACTACTTTGAGTTACTGTTTTGATGTTGTTTAGTTACTGTTTTGATTATATTTTCATTTGGGTTTTTATGATTTGATGCTTTGTTTATGTTTAAGAATGTTTTTAAATTGAGAATTTGTTAAATTTGATTGTTATTTACTTTTAAGTGCAATTCAATTTCATTTTTGAGTTAAGTTTGCTGCAATTTACATTTATGCTTGATGCTTTATGTTTTCTGCCTTTACTTTCATGCACAAATAGGAGTTAGTTGCGCTTTTAATTTGATTAGGTTAGTTTAAATTCAATCTTAATTCGATCAATTGGACATTCTGATAAACAACGAAGATGCACATGATTTTTAGTTCCGATTTACCTAGGGTACGATAACTTGGGTTGAGTTTTACTCCCCTTATTACTTGACTGCATACGCTTGAGTAAATTAGACGTCATTTAGGTTTAGGACGCATCAGTCGGCCCTGGAGGGTTTGTTTTTGGTGTGGGGGATGCTGCTTTTGATTTTTTTAACCGAGCAGATACACAAACCGCAGTGAGACGACACACGCGTCATGGAGATCAACCTAGAAAATCAGCAACTTCTTACTCACATTGACACGATAGAGCAGACGTTGTTGTGTCAACAAGAACAATACGAGCTTCAACGGCAAGACAAAACGCTTACACAATAAGAGAACGACCGATGATTTACAGATCTTCAGCAATAGCTAGAGATGTACTTTTCATGTTCTCATACGTTGGATGCTAAATGCATAGATTTTTGTAGTGGAAGATGACATGGCCCCGTGTCAGTTCACTGTTCAAGCAATTTAATGTTTCTCACACGTTCAATCATTAACAAATGGGCTATAGTCAGTTAAATCAACATTCATTCATATTTTTTTGGCAATATATTCATCATGTTTAGCTTGAAGTCATTTACATAAAGTAAAACCACAATCCATTTAACATACCACTCATACATAATATTCATGTCATTCATGGAAAACTTATTACATTCCTTTCACATACTATTAGTACAACATGATCAATCAAACCTCATTTACTCATCATACTGCATTTCACATCATTCTCATCAAATCCATAATTGTTCATAGTTATGCAAGAATTTGTTACCATTCATTTTTCTGGATTTTGCACTTTCAATTCATAACTCACATGATCATGAAAATGCATATGGAATGTTTCTCACTCTTTTCGTTTTCTCATTTCATTTTGTTTTCCTCATACCCATTGGACTTATCCATTCACTCTATTTCATGTCCATGCACGCTATAATGGTGTGAGTTAAGATGCTCAAAGACAATTTTTGCTTGAGAAAAAAAATACAAAGCCCCATTTTAGGGTTTTAGTAAAGAAAAAAAAAAGAGGGAAATGGGACTTTATTTATTTAACTCCAACAATACTACAGATCAGACACAAAGTGGTGAGCTATGTAAGGGGTAGAGAGAGGGGACATACACTCTCATATGACAAGGGAGTCTGTTTTTGAGAGAGCCATACGACATTTGTGTTACAGTGCGCATTCTTCGGCTTCTCCAAAGCTAAACTCCTTTTTCTCTCCACACACACACACAGTCGCATATACTGAAATATCACTCGCTCTCTCTCTCGCTCTCCCCCTTTCTATGTGTTTTTTAGCTAAATCCTTTTTTTTTTTCACCTTTTATTACCCAGTTTTGTCAAAATTTTGAGCTTTAATTTCATTGCATGTTGATGACGCCTCCATTGTTAAGGTCAGCTCATTTGGGTTTTCTAGTGTGGTTAATTGAAATGTGGGAACTTTTTGAATGTGTGTGTGAATTTGGGGAATTGTGTTGTTGGTTTTGTCTCTGATCTGTTGTTTTGTTGGATCAATGGTTTTTATGGTTTTTATGGTTTTGGGTTTCTGTTGTTTTTTATTTTTGTGATTTGGGTTTGGAGGATTGTTTGGACTTCTTGTTTGAATTGAAGTTTTGTGGTTTCTAAGTTAAATGTGATGTGGGTTTATGGTTTCTTGTTGGATTTTCTGTGTGTGATTGTAGATGGAACAGTTAGTTGTGGTGCTCGGTTGGAATAGATCTCCAGATAACAGTCAAATAAACATGAACCTCTACGTATTTTCGAGTGTTTGAATTTGTTTATTGCTTTGTCATTTTGGACAGAATGGGTAGGGGTAATATGTTTTGCATGATAACGTTATGGCTGTTTCTGTATTTACTGATATAACAAAGAGCAAAAGACTTGAGGTTTGTAGCGATGTCCGGCTTTGCAGCATATACTTTGTCTGATGATATCTTTGAGTATAATGATGACTTTGAGGGTTCTCATGATGAGCATGAGATTTTTCAAGAGGTTTTTTTTGGAAAAGGTAGTGATGGCACGGATAGGAAGAGTTTTTTGGCTGGAACTAATTATTTTGAGGCTAAAGACTGTAAACTGGTGGACACATCACCACATTCTAACAGCGATACCTCAGCTGTAACTAGTAAGTCTTTGTCAAAAAGTTTATTGGTTGAGGAGTCTGATACGAAGGAGAAATCTGGAGGAGTTACTGCTTTAGGCTATTATCGAGAAAGATTTTCCTTGGAGGAGGGGATTGACCAAAATAAGAGAATCAAAAGAACAAAGATATCAGCTGCTGAATCGTCAAACACTGAACTTGATGCATTAAAGGTTTTGACTTCATCTGTAATGCCTGAAGAGAATCTAGGCATGCCTTCTGCAAAAACTGACGCTGCTAGCAATACTGTAAAGTTTTACTTAGTTGAGCAATTTTCTGAAGGTTTTGCATCTAGTTCTTGTTTGTTAAAGGAAAGCGCAAAACCTGATAATAGTGGTGCTGCTACGTTGTCAAAGGACACAAATGTTGGCAAAGAGATGGCTATTGGTAAAGTTGTTGCCTCACCAGTTTCCCAAGAGAGCTTTGCTACTAAACTGTTGCTTGCAGCGAGCCCACCATCGGCTGCCTTGGAGCCTGGCCTTCTAAATGCAGAGGAAAATTTTATCAAACTTCAATCTGGATTGGGTTCTAATAATCTGATCCCAGATTTTTCAAAGGACCCCCGTCCTTTCCTTCAAAGCTACTGTAATCGCTTACTTTTAGAAGCTGGTTGGGTTATTGAAAAGCGTAAGAGGCCAAGCCGGAGTTATATGGAATCTGTTTATCTTTCACCGGAGAAGAAGCGGAAGTCATTTCGTGAATTTCCTAAAGTCTGGCGGTTTTGCGGCCAAATGTTGAATGCAAATAGGTATGATCTGGTGCAAGATGGTGCTTATAAGGAATGGACTGATATCCGTCAGTTTTGGTTAGATCTAATTAATGCATTGTTGAGCGTTGAGAAATTGATGGGCAGATCTGATATTCCTTCTGATTTAGCCCTTCAGTGGAGGATTTTAGATCCCTTTGTCAATGTTGTCTTAATTTATAGGAAGGTCAGCTCACTTAGAAAGGGAGATGCTGTTAAAGCTTTACGAAGTTTAGAAATTGATAAAACTGAAAAAGAATGTGCTGCTGGTTGCTTAGACAATGGGAATGATATGGAAAGCATATCTTTTCAGGGAGATTTGTTGACTTGGCATGATTTATCTATGGCCAACAGAAATGAATTAGAGGCGCGGAAGGAAAAAAAGGGGGCACATTGCAAACAGTTAGGTTCACATAGAAGCACTCCACTGGATCTTTCTATGGGCGAAAGTGGGGTGTCTGGAGTAGATTCATCAAGTGGAACTGGAAATTTGTCTTGTGGGATGCCAAAAAATCAAGGAACATGCCTAGATACGACTTGCTTACCATCCTGTGGGATGGATAATGCTCGTGTCAAATCTGGTTGCCAGTGTAATTCTCCCGTGATTGCTGAAAATTCCAACGTGCTTCGAAGTTCTGAATCAGTTTCACCTCGAGAAGATAGTCGCTTAAATAATGTAGATGACATGAATCGTTTTTGTATGGGAGATGATCCAATGTCTTCTCAGTCTGTAACACCAAGAGTTGCTCATCAATCTGGTTTCTGTGGAACGGATGGTGGGCAGAGTAATCATGCTTCAATGTTCAAAACGATCAACAGTGTGGATACAGTCTCAAAAAAGAAGATGCGCAGGAAGTCCCGGAAAATATCTGAAATTCGATCAGTTACATTTAATGAAAGCTACGATGTCCAGGTACATAGCAATCATTCAGACGCCAAAGATGTAATGGATAAAGTGTGTCCAAGTGGAACAAAGAGCTGCTTAAAGTCCTCACCTACTGATAGTCTCCTTCACCAGGTTGTGAAGAGAGGTTCCATGTTCAAACCGAGTGGCGGTGCTCCCAATAATTGTAAAAATGGAAAGAAGAAACCAACCAGATGCCGGATCAAAGATGATGACTTATTGGTTTCTGCTTTTATTAAGACCAAGGATTTCAGCCCAGATGCAAAGAAATCAGCTTCTAAGAAGAGGGTTTGGAAGCATAGAGCTCGAGGAAAGCCTCAAAACCGAAAGGGTAGCTGTAAGTTGCTGCCAAGAAATTTGGGAAAAGCGGGGAAGCAATATGATGATAGTATGCGGTCAACTGGTAGAGCTAAATCAGTTTTGTCATGGCTGATTGATGTGGGTAACATACACCTCAATGATGTGATTCAGTATCGAAATCCCAATGATGATGATGTTATCAAAGATGGGTTGATTGACAGGGATGGAATCATGTGTAGGTGTTGTAAGGTTATGCTATCTGTTTCTGAATTCAAAAGTCATGCTGGTTTTAATCAAAGCCGTCCATGTTTGAATCTTTTCATGGAATCGGGAAAGCCTTTTACCCTCTGTCAGCTACAAGCATGGTCAACTGAATATAAAGCCAGGAAAAGTAGGACTCATGTAGTTAGAACTGAAGAAGACGACGATAATGATGATTCATGTGGTCTGTGTGGCGAGGGTGGGGAGCTCATATGTTGTGACAACTGTCCTGCTACTTTTCATCAAGCTTGCTTGTCTGCAGAGGTTTGCCTTTTTTTTTAATTTCGTGTATTGCATCTTTTTTCATCGATCCTTTAAATAATTGTTTTTCTCTTTTTTTTTTCTTTTGTTTCTTTTTTAGCACTTCATTTTACTATATTTGTTTGTGTCGGAGAATTTGATTTTTAGTAGTTATGGATGTTAGCAATGTCAGATGATGCAACTGGATCATCAGCTATTAACATATATGGCAGAATATCCTACGCTTCTGTGTATTCATGTTGGATATTTACTTGTTTGACAGATCTAGCTATCAAAACATGGAGAATGTGGAAAATCCATTATTGACGCATCGTATTTTAGTTTAGTTCAATAAACACATTTTGGAGACCTAGTGGTTAAAGCACTCACATTTTGGAGACCTAGTGGTTAAAGCACACACAATCTGCTTTCCCTTCAAACATAACTTCCCATGCATGAATCTTACAATCAATCTCCTCATTTTTGTGGAGAACGAGATTTCTCTGGCTGCTACCGGCCCTTTAGGACAAATCTTTTCTTCATTTTGTACAGGCCGAATCCAGTACACAACAAATAACTACCTGAATATTTTTGCCGATGATTAAAAAGTGTGAATCTTGTTGAGTAGTTGAAGTTGAGGTGATCATTAAACACTATTGTGTGCATCATATTTGAGAAGTTGACCTTTTGCTTTGTATTTCCATTTTTCTCTTGTATGAAAAATTCTTTTGGAACACTTTTGTTTCTTTACATCTTTTATTTTACTTTTATTATCATATGCTATGAATTCAATTTTCTACCACTTTAGCTGAAGATATTGGATATTCTTTCTATTTTAATGTAGAAAACTATGATAATAGTTTATCCTTTTTTTCTATTTTAGGAACTCCCTGAAGGCAATTGGTATTGCACAAATTGTATCTGTTGGACATGTGGAGCTTTGGTCAGTGACAATGAGAACTCAACTTCCTTGGGTGGATATAAATGTTCACAGTGTGAACACAAGTGTAAGTCTCATACCTCTTTCTACAATTTGAAATTACTGTTCTAGAACATACAAGTCAATTTATCAGCGTTCAAACGAGTAACATGTATTTTACCAATGTAATTAATGGTGGAAAACTTGTTAAAATTGGAATGTATTTTACTGAATTTTGCATGCTCATCAAAACAATTTACTTTAGTAGGTTGACACAAAATATGCTTGCTTTTTGGCTTATCCTGCTAGTCACTCATATGTTGTTTTTCCTTTTCTTCCTTCAGTTTTGAATCTTGATCTCATTCTCATTTTTCTCACATATATAATTTTGGTACCTTAAACAATTGCATCAATTTGTTTCCTACCCGTCTCCCTTCGAAATCTTGTCTTGTCTATTGATGGATCTTTTTAATTGATTGAATGTTTCATTTTCTTGGGACACAGTTTCCCATTTAACTTATGTACCAGATGCATGAATGTCTCATCCTCTATCCAAGGTGGTTAAAAGCGATAAGCGCACTCAAGGCGATATGCCTTCTATGGCCTTGAAGCGCAAAATGCAGAAAAGGCTATCGCTTGATTAAAGCAAGGCGCATAAATAAAAAAAGATTAAAAACTATAAATTTAAGGTCAAAGCCTTAAATTTAAAGTAAGAAACTATATGATATAAAAAAAAATCTAGCATCTAAGATAAATTATTATCAATCTCTCCTAAGTCATCTACACTTTAACCTCCATCTTCACTAGAATCATATCCTTCAACTTCCATCTCATATAATGGGAGAGGTATTGTTTTCACTGTAAGTCTGTAACGTACAGCAGCCAGCAGTCAGCAACTGAAAAAAGTAATAGAATATGCAAAGTAGACTAGGTTAACTCATGACTGACATTTGTAAGACAGTTGTCCATTAAAAATAATTTACTAAATGATCCTGTCCAGCTGTTACTTTAAAGCTATATATTAACATTCAAGTTCTGCATGAAAAGCGCAGTTAATTAAAAGCTCTAGAAAAAGTACAACGATTCCCCAATGTAGTTTTAAGCCTCGCCTAGTTGCTTAAGCGCACCAGGCGAGCGCTTTTGTCATTGGGTCGAAGATATGTTTTCTGTGCATTTATACGAACTAAATTTCATGAGTGTTTGAATTGTAACAGCCCTATTATTCGAAATGACTTAATTTCTTTTTAGCAATGTTATCCTAGGATGTCCAATTTGATTGGTATTAAAATCACAGATCATGGAGCCTGCAATGAAGGAATGGTTGTATGCTCTGGAGCTGTTCCCGAAACATGTTTTTGTGGTGAAAGCTGTCAAGAGGTAATTAAGCTCTATTTTTATTGAAATGGATACATCGTATGAACCCCAATAAAAAGTTGAAAATTTTTGCAACTGCTGTCTACAATGCAGAGCATTAGATGTTATATTTAAAGACCCGGTTAGAAGATTCCTATTTTCCGCCATGTCCCTTTGTTTTTTGCTTGGCTTTCTCAGCAACTTATACCATAGAATTGATTGAGTAATTTCCTCTATTTAAAAGCCACTTTCATTACTTTGAGTTTTTGAATTTTAAGACAAAACTTGTAAGGTTGCAAGTTTTCAACTTTTACTGCAACACTAACCATTTTTAGCCAAACCTATGATGTGATAGCCATTCTCAAGTCATAAAAATTTGTGTGTCCATGGACTATGTATGTGAGCAGGCATGCAGGTGAGTAGAAGTGTATTGTGGTGTTCCATGTTTATTGCTATAATTACTTGGGTGATGGGGAATAATTCTATGATATTTGGATTTTCTGTTTAAACTATTTGTCCTCACTCAAGAATGTTGTAGCTAAGTGGAAAGACATTTAATCCGGTAAAAAGAAGACAAAGGGAAAGATCTTCAAAAGTTCAAGTTTCTGATGAGTAATTTTGTGCCTATAATTTTGTTTATGTGCTGGCGCCATGTTAAGAATATCATTCTTGCTTGGTTCTAAGTCTCATGATATAGTAGTTGATAATTCTGCTAAAAGTTTGTGCACTGTGTACTGAATTAATTTAACTATAAATGCCTTTTGTCCTGCTAAATTTGATATCATGGTTTACTGGCATCTGCAGGTCTACTCTGGTCTTCATTCACGTGTTGGGATCACCATTCCTATTGCAGATGGTTTTTCTTGGACACTCCTTAGATGCATGGCTGAAGAACAAAAGGTTCACTCTTCTCAGCGGTTAGCACTTAAAGCAGAATGTAACTCAAAGCTGGCTGTAGCTCTTAGCATTATGGAGGAATGCTTTCAGTCCATGGTAGACCCTAGAACAGGAATAGACATGATTCCTCAGGCTTTGTACAATTGGGGGTGAGCGCTTTACCTTTTTTAATCTTTACCGTCTTTTTGGTAATTCATCTATCCATAGAAAATGATGTGGTAAAACCATCTTCTCATGAAACTCATATGCCTTCATTTTTGGATTTAGGTAAAGATACTTGAGAAAGTAATAAAATTACAAATTTGGTGAGATTTTCGAGGGAAAATTACATGGAGAGCCTTAAATTTGATATTCTAAGGCCAAGACTTGGGAACATGTGAACTCCTTGAATTTTGTCTTGAGGAGAAAAGTGAGGGACTTTTTCTTTTTAACTACTTGATGAACAAATTATCAAATTACCGAGGAAACTGGGGTTTGAGATACAATTGCGTGTGAGAAAGAGAAAGTGGTTTTAAAAGAAATTTGGCATATGATAAAGTGTATTATGTACTTGTTTGTTTGCAGTGGAAGTGAGCCATATAAATACTAATGAGGAAATCATCTTTTTGATCATCACGTGATGATTTAGTAACATTTCTGTTTTGTGTGCTCTTCAGGTCAGAATTTGCTCGACTTAATTTTCATGGCTTTCACACTGCTGTGTTGGAGCGAGACGACACACTGGTATCTGTAGCATCTATCAGGTAGCATGTTTATGGCTACTTCCAACGTTTATTTTTCATGGGTTTTACAGTTCTCTGTAGGCAAAATATCCAATCTTCTTAGTTCACTAGCCAGTTCCCTTTGTCATTGAAAAATTGAAAATAATTCATATATTATGAGAAAATTACTTAATTCTGCCAGAACTGCGATCAACCTTCCAGTGGTAGCTTCTGGTAGTTAGAATTTGCTTACTTTTATTGGGAAGTAACGAAATTGATACTCTATGCTAAAACCTGAAAGAACACAATATTCGTAACATAAAGAAAGCAGAACATACCATAGTAGCATCTGGACAACCAGATTGAATCTTTGTTGTGATGATTGGTTAGTTCTTACGTAAATTGAGACTGCCTTCCTGATATTACATTTGATAAGAGTTACAACCTTATTCTCAGCTTGCATCCCTTTTATAAAATAGGAATAAAAACACTGAGAGGGGACATTGTGTGGTGGGGAGATTGTGCGGCCAGTATTTGTTGTTCTTAGTGAAAATCTCACTTGTTAGGATGAAGATCGCCTTGAGGGGTAGGTGTAGTAGCCTACCATTGAAGAACAGGTCAACTATGACTGTAATTTCTTGGTTTCAAGGCTCATCGACATCCTTCATGGGGTTCGTAGTCCCAGTTGGAGAATTGTACCTTTCTGCAAATAAGGGAGCGATGATGGTTTGTGGTATCTTGGTGAGCCTGGTGTTGTGGGCCCTAGACAAGGATCTAGTCACAGGACGGTTCCAATGAGGAGCAATGATGATCGATTGGAGCTCAATACGGAGAGCTGATGTATCCGGAAGCTCAAGATAAGAGAGAGCCATCTATCCCTTTGGTTTTTGTTGAATTCATGGTGATTTTTATTGCTGAGGCAGATCTGCCTATATAATACATTTAGGCAACCTGTTCTAGAGAAGCAAACACAAACGCTATTAAGTCTAAAGCTAATCCCCAAACACCACTAAATCTAATCTCCAAATCAGAACTGACTAACTTAACCTGCAGTAACGTTAACCAACACTGTGTCCATAACACCTGATATACATACAATTCATTTTGTCCATGATGAAGTTTAGCAAATATTCAAATGTATTATCATTCTACTAAATATGCTAATGCATTATTAGACCTATCCATTTGTTACACATGGAACTATGCATGGATTTTGTAAATGTGCTTTAGAAGAACATACCGCATTGTTAGATTGTTCTTCAAGTATTACATACACATCGACATCATTACATTGGATATGAATGTTTGGTTGTAGGGTGCATGGAGTTTCTGTAGCAGAGATGCCCCTCGTTGCAACCAGCGGTAACTATCGACGGCAAGGAATGTGCAGACGCCTTCTGACTGCAATTGAGGAGGTGCTTATTCATGTTTCACTTTCACTTTAATGTGCTTGTTGACTAAAGGGATTATTAAGGATGAAACATGTAATATTTTACTTGGTTTATTTATTTAAGCAGTTTTGGTAAATTAGTTAGGTTGCAGAAAATAAATTAAATCCCTGGAGATCCCGAATCTGGCTTTTAAGTTTTGTATCCATGAGAGTGCACTCAGGGCTATTTGTAGTTCTGTTTTCTTAGCATGCATCTTTAGAATGTTAAGGTTGGATTGTCATAGTCACCTGGTGTTTTGTTCTCACAAAGAAGCTGGAACCAGAGATCTTACTGATCTTAGCTCGGCATTTCAGCTTCTTGTGACTTTTTTCTTGCTTATATGCAATCTATCATTGATAACCATTTGATTTCTGTCTCGATGATCAGAATTTTAATTTGCCTTTGACTGCAGATGCTTATTTCTTTCAAGGTGCAAAAGCTTGTTATATCTGCTATACCTGAACTGGTGGAGACATGGACGAAAGGTTTTGGATTCATTCCTGTGAGCATTGAGGAAAAGCGAAGTATGAATAACATTAACTTTATGGTTTTCCCTGGCACGGTACTACTGAAAAAATCATTATATGAAGAGAAAGAACCAGCTATAAAGCCAGGTTAGTCTTCTCAGCCTGACAGCTGACTTATTATTATTCCATTGTTAACCACTCCTGACAAGATAGCCACTTTGGATGGAGTAGGTAAGACCACAGTTGCTGAGCATGCCGTGGAGTCCGTGCAGCAACCAGAAGGACAACGCTGCACAAATGAAAATGGGGGCGAAATTGAAACGCACAATTCTCAGAAGTTTGAAGTCGGTGGTGAAAGGGAAAACAAAGACAGCGTAGAACCTGACCGTGAACCATCTAACAACGTAGAAGTTAACGCAAACAAGAATTCAGTTGTTGAGTCCGTAGAGCCG
Source organism: Breynia disticha f. nivosa (assembly GCA_948193385.1). NCBI lineage: Eukaryota > Viridiplantae > Streptophyta > Magnoliopsida > Malpighiales > Phyllanthaceae > Breynia > Breynia disticha. The sequence goes on along the minus strand of CANYCX012162643.1, from coordinate 3,617 downwards.
TCTGACGAAAATTTATGTTCAGACAACGGCCTTGTCAAACCGGAAGACGACGGGAAGTTGGCAGTAGAGGAAAGTGAAGATAGAAACTTGCAGGAACAATTTTCAAAGATGTCCTGTGGGGGATCAGTTTCAGAAGTAGAGAAGAATGAGGGTGGAGTGAATTTAAGAATTCAATATGTAAATGGTGAGCCTTGTTTGGACAGACAGGAACAGCTAGTCTGCGAGTTAAATGAGAAGTAGAAATGAAAGTGTACATTTGTAGACCATCTTGTGTTGAAAACAAACATGCATCAAATACCCACACAGTCACTTGCTCACGCAGTCTCACAATGGGACTTGTGTATTAATCATATTATGCGTCCTTGCAAGACCGCCCTAATACGAGAGGCGGTATTATAAAAAAATGGTAAAAAAATATGGAATTATAACACTACAAATTGTCTGAAAACACAGTATCAGTTATTAATGTATAGTACACGGTATAAATCATAGTGTTTGAAAACACAGTATCAGTTATTAATGTATAGTACTGTTCCTTTAATTTAATTAACAAAAATGAAATTTTAATAAAATAATAAAGTGACCAAATTGGTCATATAAATACTGTTAATTTAGCTCAATAAAATTAGTTGTATAGATGACTCATTTGTTTATTCTCACTACAAAAAATAAATTTTTTCCTTATGGTTGACATTTAACGAATTCTGATAAAAAAATTTATTTTTTAACAGGATTCATCAAAAAAAAATTCTTTTGTAAAAAATTGTCTGAAAATTTTTAATGAATTTTGTTGAAAAATTTTGCCAAATTTTAAATAGAATGTATGTCAATTTCACAAGTTATTAATCTTGTTTTTATCATAAGAGGAATGAAATGCCAAATAAAGGATTTGTTTGATTTGAAAAAATATGTTTTTATTTTTCTTTTTTTTTTCAAAAAACAGAACAACACTTGGAGTAAAAAATTATTCCAAGCAAGGTTATAATATTCAGTTGATGGAAAATTGTTATTGTAATTAAATCATGGCAAAGTGGTGGTAAGATGTTGAGGAGAAAGAAAGCATAATCTGGTTGAGAAAAAAAAAATAGAAATACAATTATTGATATAAGGTCACAAAGAAGAACAAAATTGTCAAATAACTTTTAAAACCATCACAACCCACTAATTTAGTGGGTTATAATTTGATGTTTTTTAGAGTCTTTTAAAACGATGAAAAAACTATCATAAACAATACAATCTAATACATAGTCAAAACAAACATGATTTTTCTTTTAACAATACTATATCATACATATAAAACCACCAAACAAACAAAGTGTAAGAGTTGTTAGGACAAGAGAGCGGCGTTCTCTTGTCTCTTATCAAAGCAAAATCAAAACAAAATCAAATGATACATTTTATAAATTAAGGAGGTAATCACAACCCTTAGTGACTCAAGGAACTGATCAAAGCATGATGACATTTTACACGATGACATTTTACATTGAAAATTTCGGCAAAAATTAAATTACAGGTCTGCAATAAATTGAAAAATGGTAAAAAATAGTTTTACAGTCCTAATATTTTAATTCTCTTCTTACTTATGGTTTAACACCTCATGGCCATTATTTCTTTATAATGGCGAATGAAGAGATAACACTGCTTTGTTCTTCATCTCTGAATGGAATCTCAGTAAGACACTATAAAAATAATCAATCAGACTTTCTACTTTAGCTATTCGTGTGGAATGAGATAATCTTGTCAACACTTACTTTTGAATTTTTTTATAAAAATATTTATATCATGTTCACTTATGTTCATATATCTGTTAACTATTAAAATTTTTTTTCCAAGTGTTGACTTTGAGAAGATTCTTTCTAGCAGATGTTAAATGAAAGAAATTAGTCATTTCTCGCTTGTTTGAAAGCGTGTACCTACTTGAAAACAAGCGAATGAACGAGAAGTTCAAATAAATATTTGCCTACGTGGTTGAAATAGACAAATTGAGTTTAAAATAAGTAATGATTGAGACATTGCAGTTGATTAGGGCTGACAATTCGTGTCGGATTATGTCTAAACGTGTCAAGCCGTTTATGACCCGAATTTTAAAGGGTTAAACGGGTCGACCCGTTTATGACCCGAACCCATTTAGCCTCAACTCGAACCCGACCCATTTAATAAACTAGTTGTGAAGCTCAAATTTTTAAAACATTATTTTCGAATATTCAATATAAATTCAAGAAATGATTAAATGATCAAATCAAAACAAAACAATTTCGAGAAGAGAGTAAATATGATACACGCCATTTTTATAAACCTCGGCCCAAAACAATTTACAAGATAAATACAAAAGCGGAAGATGGAAATAAAGTTTGAAAATAAATTCAAACAATCATATGCATGTATTTACATACATGTACAAATGTACAAAATCAAAATACAAAACTCTGGAGCCCAGACCAGTGAGATTGATATCGCCCTGGAAATGATCACAACAAATCTCCGTTTTGAAAATAGCTACCTACGATCTGCACAACATTAAAACAATCAAACAGGGGTGAGTATATTCAAATACTCAGTAAGTGTTGCACAGTTCTCTGTTTTAATGAAGTACAGGGGAATTTTCAGTAAGCACGGGTCGTGCTTGATGGACACGAGGACGTGCTAAACTTATTTTTCCAGATTCTATTTAAGCACAGAACGTGCTAAGAAAATTGGCCCAAGCACGAGGACGTGCTGAGCTTCTGTTTTGTGCAATCTATTTTGGTTAGTTCCAATTTTCACAGCAAACAAGTCCTTTTCATAATCATGTATATTCAGCATAAATTCTTTATCATATCAACAATGAATGATATCCAAAACACACATAATACACACTTATTTGCTTAAATAGCTATATCAATCAACCAAAACATACTAAGGCACATGTACATATATCATAAGCAAAGATCTTATCTTCATATCCAAATCAGCATTCATAAATCACATAGTAATCAACAATGATACTAATTATGAATGCCATATCAAGTGCACATGAATGTCAATGCAATTCACATGGGTGGCACTTTCTCATTTTCTTTTCTTTTATTTTCTTTTTCTTTTTATATCATTTTTCCTCGGTCCCAGACCGGCATCGAATCCAGTTTGGCATCGAGCCCAGCTCGGAATATCATCCTCAAGCCCAGCCTAGGATATCGGCCAAGTGTCACACAATGAATGCAACACATAATGAATCAAATGCATTCATATGGGCACTAAATCATATCAAGTGTATGCTCAACAAAGCAATTCATATGCTTTTCAATCAATCAACTATAAATCAACCATGGATCAATATTATCAAGGAAAATAGCCAAAAGAGCATGCTATCATAATCTCATATAAATATCAAAGGCAAGAACAAATCATGCCATAACAACATAGTCCTCTCAATCATGCTCATATAAGAATATCTTAGCAAGAAATCACAATTCAAACTAATAATGTTCATAAGAACATTGTAACGCCCCAGAAATTAGTCCAAATTAAATTGAAAATAATGATGTTGATTAGAAATGAAAAATGTGTATGTGTTATTTGATTCCTTATAAGTGCAAAGAAAGTTATGTGAGTTGCGATCGTAGTCCAAGTAACGAATG
>CANYCX012162491.1:0-12032 GCA_948193385.1 Breynia disticha f. nivosa | reverse complement strand
TTATTTATTTATTTTATTTTCCAACTCCATTTTATATCAACCTTATATCACCCATTTTCATTTATTTTTAAACTATATTTATTAATATTAATTCATCTATTTTAGATTATTTTAGACGAAAAATTTCCGGAATGTTACATACGCAGCTGCGTTAAAATTTGGTTGGAAGAGCTTTGTCGCCATTGTGGTCCTGCCCGGCTAGAACTCCTCGTGGTTCAGAAAAAAAAAACAACTTAAACATTCAATCCACCAAAATTTTAATATGAGAATTTAAGGAGGTGATTTAATAAATTCTCTTTTTAATTTTATTAAAAATATATTAATTATATAAAAATAAAATTATTTTTTATTAAATAAATAAAAAATTGAGATTTATTTTTATTAAATCTAATAATAATTTTTTTTACCTCATTATGTCCCCTAAAAAAATCACTCATAATAAAATTCCCCATCCCCATGAAGTGTTGGCATCATCTTATTATATAATATGAAAAAAATATATATGGCTCTCTTTCTATGTCTCACTATTTTTAAGTTCCTTTATTTTTATAAAAAAATTATCATCCAATATCATCAATGCAATTCATGTGTATGAGGTTTGATTCCATCCCAAATCAAACAAACTTAATTTGTTTAATTGATGCTTATTCTTTATAATTAAGGATTGCAAAATGGTATAAATCTCTTGTTTACTCCTTTAATCATATTTCATTTTCATTATTATCCCTTTTGATACCATTCATACAAATTATTGTGTAGCATACATAAGGTATACTATATAAGGTTTTTTTTTTCTCATTTTACCAAAGAAGTGTCATATATAAGTTAAAAAAAAAGAAACCATATATTATTGATAATAGTTAAATTTTTTAATAATTTATACTCTTTTCGTTCTAAATTAATAGATAATATTTTTAAATATATTATAAAAAATATAAGTAATATTATTTATTATTTAAAAATTATTTTTATTATTATTAAATTAATGATATTTTTATATTTTTTATAAAAATTTATTCATTTAAATAATTATTATCTAATTTAAATGTCTCATTAAAAAGAATAAATCTATAAAATTACATAATAATTATTACTAACAAATAATTTAATTTATAATTTTTTTAATTTTTATTATTATATAAAATTATATATCAATTTAAGACGAAAAAATGATATAAAATTTATAATACTTTCCATTTATAGTTATCACAACATAATGTAATGAATTACATCACCTTATCCACGAAACCCTATCATTTCGTGCATCCCACGCGCTACTCACTTCCAAGCTGTCCTAGTCGGCATCATCAACCACATCTCTTGTCCGAATCATTTAAAAAACAACCGACGCGCGCGTCAAAAACACTCTCCCCCTCCCAACACACAATCTGTACAAACAAACCCGAGCCTCGAGTACACACTATTTCTGTAATCTCACGAGTGAGTCTTTCCTTTACAGTATTTGTTTCATCTCCGATAAAACGCCACGTGGAAATAAAACTAAATTCAGTAATCTCGTCTGGAGACAAGATAGCCTTACTGGCTGTCTCATCCAACCCGTCACAGACATCAAATTTCATCAAAACCAAGAAATCTCGTTAGTGTCTGTGACACGAGTGGATAACAGCTCATTTATGTAAACATTTTCACGCTTAATTTTCCTATATAAAAACAATTATTTTGGTTTCTCAGCTAAGTCACTGAAGAAAGATTGAATTTTTGAGTAGTGTAGTGCTGAATTGTATTTGGGTTGTAAGTAGTTGATAAGTTCCAAATTGAGCGGTAATTGTGACTGAAAAGTGGTATTTTTGAAAGAAAAAGTGAAAATGACGCTAGGATCATTACCAGGGAGTTCAGGGTACTTAGATATGTTTCCAGAGAGAAGAATGTCGTATTTTGGGAATCCGTATGTGTTGAGATTGACTGTGGTTGCTGGAATTGGTGGTCTTTTATTTGGATATGATACTGGTATTTGTCTTTTTCATTTGAATTTGTTTCAATCAGTTGTGTTTTTAGTGTCGAAGTTTGTGAGTGTGATGTTTGATACTGGAAATGTTGTTTATGTGTTTGCAGGTGTCATTTCTGGGGCTTTATTGTATATAAAAGATGACTTTGCAGCTGTTAATGATAGTAGTTTTCTGCAGGTAATGGTTTTTGTTTTAATGAATTTGTTTGGATTTGTTTATAGTGAGCAAGAATTAGAATTTCAGGTGTGTTTTAGAAGGAATAGACATACGATTTAAGTCATGATTGTTTGTGATTTTATATGGGGTTTGTTTAGTTGATAGCCAAATGTGCCAATTAGAAATGGAGATGAATGAATTTTCACATGAAAAGTGCTGAGTTTTAGCTAATTAACAGGAAACAATTGTTAGTATGGCCTTAGTTGGTGCAATGATAGGGGCTGCTACTGGGGGTTGGATTAATGATGCGTATGGACGGAAAAAAGCTACTCTTCTTGCAGATATTATTTTTATGGCCGGATCAGTAGTCATGGCAGCTGCACCTGATCCATATGTTCTAATACTGGGGCGTCTTTTAGTTGGCCTTGGTGTTGGAATAGCATCTGTGACTGCACCTGTGTACATCGCGGAAGCAGCTCCGTCAGAAGTGAGGGGAGGACTAGTGAGCACCAACGTTCTCATGATAACGGGCGGACAGTTTCTTTCCTATCTCATAAATCTCGCTTTTACCGAGGTAAATTTAATCATTTCTTCTATGTTTGTGCATCCACATGAGATGGAAAAAGATTGATTTTCGGTTTTTTATTATATTTTACTTTTGAATGACTGCTTGAAACCTTTAAAAAGTACTTTCTTTTATTAATTCCTTTGGTAAGTACGAAGAATAGACAGCCTGAAGATAGATGACTTCTCTTCTCTGAGAGCTGACTATACTAAGTTGAATCATCCTGGCTGATTTCTCCTTCTTAGGGCAATACTAAACTCTGTTTTTCTTTTATTCAGTCAGTCATCCTCCGTCAATTGACGTTCGACACAAAAAACTGGAAAAGGGATATTCCTTTTCCTTCTGGAGCTATCTTTAAGGAAAGTGTTGAGTTCTATTGAAGGAGAAATATGTTGTGAAAAATGATTTTAGATGTTCATTTTAGTTCTTAGTGAAAATAAACATGGCATAAAAGTTTTGTCCCTGTTCCATATTGATATAGAGATGCATTTTATGTCAAAATACTTCCTTCTTGAAGATACTCATTGTAGTCAGAGAATGCCTGTGAATTTTGCCGTATTTTACCTTTCTTTTTGAAGCACATAGGCTTTGATATTACAGATAGACTGTTCTACGGTCTCCAGGTATGCGATTACATCTTTTTTTTTTTGTTTCATTAGACATTATATCTGGCATCAGCTACATGACTTAATTAGTTTTTTTTGTTTCATTTGAGTGTTTAAGTGATTAACTTTATATATTTCATTTCATTTGAAAATTGTTTGGCTGGTCCACTTGTTTGTACCTTTTCTGTTTATCTTATCAGCCCACTATCTTAAATTCACGTTGCTGCAGCTTCACTTGTTCAAGTTTTGCCAGCCTTTTGTTACGTCGACATGATGCAAAGTTTATACTTTACGAATGAAGGTCACACCTTGTGGTCTGCTCAATAGTAATATCGTGGCCTCATTTGCTTTTAGCTTTCTTTCGGAAACGAAAAAATGAATGAAATACTGCAAGAGAATGCATGGATATATTTTGAATGATTAGAGCTTCCAATCAGATTTTTATTCTGCTAAAGGAAAAAAATTACTAGGTCGAATTTTTGGCTTCAAAGAAGAAAATGGGTTGATATATAATTTGTTAACATGAAACTGTTACGTGCTACAAAAATAATAAAGAATTTCGAAGAATGAACAAGGATAACTTTTTGAGTCATGGATTTATCCTTCCTTTTCTATTCTTTTATCATTGCAGATTATAAGCTTTGTTTTTCACTTCAACAGGTTCCAGGAACCTGGCGGTGGATGCTTGGTGTTGCTGCGGTTCCAGCTATCATCCAGTTTTGCTTTATGGTCTTTATGCCAGAGTCTCCTCGATGGCTTTTTATGAAGGTATGCAGAATTCATTTACTGTTAGAAGCAACCTAATAGTTCAATCAAGGTGATTTTAACATTAGAAATTGTTTTCTGTAAAATGCCCTACATTTCAGAATGAGCAAGAAAAATCCATTTCAATACTCTCTAAAATCTATGATATTGCTCGATTAGAGGATGAAATAGAACACCTTGCTGCATCTGCAGAGGAAGAACGTCAAAAAAAGAATAAAGTCAGATATATTGATGTGTTCAAATCAAAAGAAATCAGACTTGCATTTCTTGCTGGTGCTGGACTTCAGGTAACATGAAGCAAAACTTTTTCGTTCTCTCAGCGATATTGTTTTGAAAATAAAATATGGATCACTGAATATTGCCCTAAGCAAACTTTTCTCCTTAAGTGACCTTCTAATGAATTTAATATATATGAACACTGTAAGAAAGGTCAGGTCATTCCAGGTGCTTATTTAGCGTCGAATGTGGCACATTTTCCGTACAACATATATGTAAATTTATTGGTGTTCGTTTGGTATGTTTTCCTGATTTGTTTGTTTTCTTAGGAATCTGGTATTGCTTTTGTTTACACAATCTTCTAGAGCAGAGCATCATCTACAGCTATGTTTCTTTCTGTGAATTCAATTAGATAACATAAGATTATCGGAATCCATCTATTGTGTTTTTAAGGCAGTATTTTCTTATAGAACTTGCAGTTTTTGATCCTATTGCATTTTAAGAACATCGTTAGAGGATTGGAAAAAGAAAACATCAGCCTCAATTCTATGGTGGTGAAATAATGTTTGGGTACGAGTTGAGGGTTAAAGCTCAGATAGGATTCATAGCTTAACCAATGGAAAAAAGAAAAATGAAAGGTTGAAAGGCAAATAAGAGAATATAAAAACTCATATGTGAACTATTATAAGGCAACAGGTTGTAAAGTTTCTTCTTCTCTCAAGTATAATGTTGCATTACAATAAGATTTGTGATGTTGCAGGCTTTCCAGCAGTTCACTGGCATCAACACAGTTATGTACTATAGCCCGACAATTGTACAGATGGCCGGCTTCTATTCAAATGAAATAGCACTTCTTCTTTCACTTATTATTGCCGCAGTGAATGCTGCTGGAACAATTGTCGGCATTTACTTTATCGATCACTTTGGGCGCAAGAAGTTGGCCATCTCAAGCTTAACAGGTGTAATTGCTTCCCTTATCATCCTTGCAGGGGCTTTCTTTGGTCAGTCTTCCAGTTCCTCAGGCGGACTCTACGGGTGGCTTGCAGTTCTAGGCTTGGCCTTATATATTGCTTTCTTTTCACCCGGTATGGGTCCTGTGCCATGGACGGTGAACTCTGAGATTTATCCAGAGCAATATAGAGGGATATGCGGGGGCATGTCGGCCACCGTGAATTGGGTTTCAAACTTGATAGTTGCTCAAACGTTTCTCTCCATTGCAGACGCTGTTGGCACTGGTTCTACTTTCTTGATACTTGCCGGCATCGCAGTGGCCGCGGTGGTGTTTGTGATTGTGTTTGTACCAGAAACCCAAGGTTTGACGTTTGTGGAAGTGGAACAGATCTGGAAGGAGAGAGCTTGGGGCAAAAGCCATAATACGCAGAGCCTTCTTGAAAGGGGAACCACCTCGTCATAGAGCTTTGCTTTACCCTGAACAATCTTTATAGGTATCATGATCATCATATCTACAGCTTTAGATCGATCTGAACATCTATTGGCTCTTAGTGTGATCTTGCTTTTATAAATACCATCCACGTCGAAAATCGAGCGATGTTGGCAGTAATATCAGTTCTTCTGATTGCTAGGTTAAAGACTTTGTTCTTCAGCATTCCATTCCTGGAGAGAGAATAGCGAGATGTACATTCCATTAGACAGAATCCAAGAATCTCTTAAAACATCACTGCAGTGACAGCTTGGTGCAGTTTCTATGAGCATTCAAGTATTTCATGCAGTTTTGTTTCACATGATTTTCTGTTTCGTGAAATCTGCTTCGTTCTCGTTAATCGATTCCAAGTGTATTCAGCAACCTAATTTTTATGAATTCTCGACAGATTTCTGTATTTACTTAATACAATCCATTGATTTTACCCACTAAAACTAGAGATGTAAAAACTGGACCGGAACCGAAATCATCGATTTTGAATTGTTGGTTCTGGAACTAGATTCGGAACCATCGGAACCCATCATGTCCGGTTACGGTTTCATTAACCATGGAACCGTGAACCGGTGGTTTTGAACTAACCACGGTTCTGAACCGACGGCTCGGTTATTTTTAAAAGAAAATCAAACTCAAAGGTGGAATCGGAACTGGAACTAAACACTCCAAACCAGTTAGATTCGGCTCCAATTTTAGTTTCATAGTTCATAAAACCATGAACAGTCGATTGTGAGTTGTCGGTTCTTCGAAACCAATTTACATCTCTAACTAAAACTAACCCTCAGAAACATTTCAAACTCAATTATCATTCTGCAACGTCCAGGTTAATCTTGGCCATCTGCCCATCTTTGAATAAACAGTAACAGCAAGTGCAACCCACTTGTTCAAACTATTTGCAGCAAAGGGACAGAATAATGCAGCAGACAATTATGAAGATCAAACAGAAGAAAAAGCAAATGAATAATCAGTGTTACGTTTAACATCAACATATGATTAATGGCAGCATGTTTGAGTCATCCCTTTCTGCCCAACAAATAAAATGGATTATATGAAGTGGAAGCCATGTTCACTTTGAATTGTCTGCACAAAACTTCAACTGTCACTAATTATTCACTGTTTTGTCATCCATTGCAGCGATGAAAACAAAAGCTCTCTGTTCATTCATCCACTTTATAATGTTCACACTGTCGTTTTCAAGTATTTAATGGCAAAAAATAAGCCTTCACGTTTTCCAATGTCTGAATTAATTTATATACAAATATGTTATTATTATTGTAATGATTATTATTATTAATATTATTACACCTTCTGTCACGGAGTAGATCTCGTTTAAGATTTTGTATATAAATTAAAAATATATTTAAAATATTGTTTAATTGATTATTATACTTTTTTACTTGAGTACATCAAAAAAACAACAAAATTAAATTTGTTTTTGGAAAAGTAAAATGTAAATTTGCATTGTAGTACAAAATACATGTAACATGAGAAATTTTTTTTTTCTAAAACGACATATATTATGAGACGAATGAAGTATTAAACACAATTACTCTATTTTTCTCATAAAAATATGCACATTTAAAATTTCACAATCTTTAAGAAAATGATAATTATAATAGTTAAAGTTAATTAAATTATGTATTACTTTTATTATGCCCTTAAAAAGTTTTTATTGAAAAATACTTTATTAAAAAAATTACTTCATAGATGAGAATAAAAATATCAATATATTTATCATAAATGAACTTAAAAAAATGTGTCTCTATTATAAGACACTATATATAAAAAGTGTGTCTATTTTTAAGAGTCGGAGAGAGTGTTAGTTTTATTTGGTAGGAAAGACAAATAATTAAGTGCGTTGGTTGGCACGTGCCATTATTGGTAACCAAGTATTGAAATGGATTGGTGGGATTGAAATATACATACAATGGCAATTTCAGAAATTTTATTAAAGTAACGAAATATAAACGAATTTAAAGGATATTATTAGAAAAATACAATAAAAAATTTAATATTACAAGATGAAACACGATAACGATGTCCTATTTTTTCTCTGTAATTGGCTAAATATATGTATTCGAGACACGATAAGAAAGATCAGCACAATATCCTCCTTTTTCTCCTGATGACTAAAGATATGTATTCATCGACAAGAGTCACGCGTTCAGAGATTTCGGCAAAAAAACGGAATGTACACGAATTTAAAATAGAACAAGAGTGAACACAATAAAAGAAACAACACTAAAAAAACAATAATCAAATAAACAATGTTATAATACGAGATACGACATAAAAGACGGCAGCACCACGTCCACTCTTTTTCTCCGTGACTGGCTAAAATAGAGTCAATGGTTCCCATGACACATAATTCACAATGATTGGCCATTTTTTATAACATGGTCTTTGACTTACTCCTCCAAAAGTAACATATTTGTTAATTATACTTTCCCAAAACAACATTTTATTAATCAAAAGTTGAAAAACTAACAACACTTTAGTGCTTCTGAGCTTCCACTTGGCATTTTTCTATTGGAAAGTATAACCCTACATAGATTTATTAAATTAATTTAGAGCATATATTAAAATATGATATTTTTCTTTGGATTCTTTAAATAATATTCAACGTATAAAAGCAGAAAATTCAAAGTAAACCAATGATGGCCTAATATTATAAAATAAAGTCTATGCATAACTCCAATAATTGGTATTTATTGCTCAACCAAATTTAACCTAATCCTATACCCCTTTCATCTTCCTCCAATAATTTAGATTTTCTTACTAAATAATATACGACCGTAATATACGACGTCGCGCCGCATGTAAACTATTTTTACTCTAAATTGTTGCACTTATCAATGATCTAATTTTTAACAATTTAAAATAAAAATACTTCTTTCGTCTTATTTTAATAGGTAAGATTTTTATATTAGTTATTTTAATGTATAAACAACTTTCTATTTTTATGCATATTATATATTATTTAGAAGTTATTTTTGTTTTTATCAAATTAATGATATTTTTATCGTTTCAATGCATATTTATTATCAAAGTTCTAATAATACAATTAAAATAACTCGTTAAATAAGAATGATATTTTTAAATAAAATGATATTCAATACTTACTATTAACTTAACTATTATTTTTTTAATTTTTGTGACTTGTTTAAAATCGCCTATCAATATGAGACAAATGTAGTACTTGACATGATTTCAAGTAATTCCTTTTATCGCAAAATCGACGTCGTTTAAGGTTTTGCACACGAATTAAAAATATAGTTAATATGTCATAAGTTGGTATTTAATTACTATTATAATCTTTTACCTGAGAATATCAAAAGAAAAATAATTAAATTTGTGCTATAATATAAAATTAATGAGAATAATGTTGAAATAAATTATTAAATATTACATCAGTAAATATTACATCAAAAATACAAAACAATATATAATATAAAAAAAATAATTTTTTTAGAAAAGAGATAGTAAATAATAGTAAGTATAACTAAGATATTAATAAAAATGAGTTATGGCATTTTTATAAATAAAAAGTGGTAGTTTAGAACAAAAAAGGATTTGAGAGGAAATGATGGATTGCATGTATGTTGTGATGGAAGTTAGATGATGGAGTGGGTGGGGAGGGTGGAAAGTGGGCCATACTTCAGTTTATTGAATTTATTAATCTCAACAGAAATGCTGACTCGTCTTTCCCGCCAAATTATTCACCGATTATGACAGGCCACGTGGGTTGTTGGCCTGTTATTGTCCTTTATTACAAAACTCCATCCAATCGTTGGGCCCCACGTCGACCATCGTTTATCCCATGCCATTCATGCGGTGTTTTATGTATGTGCATACATAACACAGCGTATCTTGGTTAAGTGGTGATTAAGGCCGAACTTAGTAGGACGGGCTGCGATTCGATCATCAAAACGTCGCTTAGGAGGGGAATGAAACCTAACCACCTAGAATTCCTCCCCGAATCGAATTAGTCTCGATTTAGTGAGTCGGATATATTAGGGCTTAGACTAAAAAATGTATGTGCATACATAACTTCCATATGCTTTAGTAAATTGTCTCCTTGGATTCATATTGCGGTGTTATTTTTCAAAATAGTTAAACTTATTTATAAACATTTTTAATTTTTTAAAATTATTGTGAATTTTAAAAAAAAAAAATAATATGTGGGTAAAATTTGGAAGAAATTGTGGCAAATGGGAATTAAAAAAATAGATGGATGATGAGTCACGTATATTAAGATTGAAGGAAATAGTAATTAAATTATCAATAATTAAGAAAAAATAATATATTTTTTATGTGGATGGATTTGAATCCATAGATGACAAGTTGATCGAACATTTTGGTGGCATGATTCCCCAAAGATGCCACATCCAAACTTCCTTGATTTCAAAGTGAGATTATTCCCAATAAAATAAGAACCCTATTTGGGATTTGCCAATCCTCCATATTTTAATTTAATATCAACAAATCTTATACGTATACCATAAATATTTACATTTAATAGAGAATATCGCAACACGATAATAACACATCTAATACAAATTGTCACTTTTGTGTTATGTACAAAATATACGCAGTCCATTATTTTTATTTAATAATATATTGGTATTTTAAGTCCATACAAAGTTTAATAAATAAAATTAATTTATAATAAATTTAGTACTTTTGTGTATGATCAATTATGACACGATTAGTACAAATTGATAATTTTAAATATTCAAAATTATCCTTGTTCAACAAATTTATCCAACCACTATGAAAACATTTCAAAATAATAAATTCATATATTCAATTATTTATAATCAAGGTTTCCTTAATTATTTCTCTTAGATCATCACCAATACTATATAATTATATGTTATTGTCACATGGACTACTACACCAATGTCTTGTGCTAGATTTATTACTAATAATGATAGGATTAGAGGGAAATTATTTTTTTAATGTTAAATATTGTAATCGAACCTTTTTCACAGAAAAAATATAATGCATGTATCAACAAACAAATAATAATAATTCGTGTCGATGAATTAGATTCAAGTTGTGTCAGTTCTGTTGAATTTTAACGGGTCAACTCATTTACGACTTAAACTTATTTACATCTTACTCATCTTAATCAATTTAAGTTGCGTTACGTAGACTTATTGTGTATATTTTTTAAATTGATTAAAATTTCAAAAGATTTTATGAGATATATTTTTTTAAGTGAAAAAGTTAAAATTTTTCATAAGAAAAGAGTTTTTTTCTCGTTCATTTCAATTCGCATTATAATTTGTATTTCGAATAAATATGGACATAACATGTAAAATCAGATAAAAGAATAAAATTTTGAATATGTATTATTTACAATTGCCTTTAAAAAATTAAAATTAATAATTTAACACAATCTTTTTATACATTTATTTTATATTCTATAATAATTTAAATATTTTATTTTATAAATTATTAATAAATTTTTAAAAAATCATAAATAAGCTGTATTTGAGTTGTATTTAACTAAATTTTTAACGGATCATAAACATGTTGACTCATTTACGATCTAAACCTAATTACATTTTACATGTTTATCCAAACTCGTATAATTTCATGATATGTTATTCATGTCGAGTCAATTTTTTTATTTTGATGAACTTATCTTTATCCTATTAATGATTAGTATATAGAATAATTAATGGAAACCATATAGTATATTGATAAGTACTAGAAAATGCTAGAGATATGCCTTAGAACATTCTTGTATTATAATTGATTTCAAATATGGCGGCAGTGGTGACGCAACACAACTTGTCTCTCCATTATTAATTGATTCTGAATATATAGCTCCTTTTTTATATTTATTATTTAAAAAATATTTATATTCTTAAATTAATCGCATTCAAAATATAGACTTATTCATTTCATATTTATTATTTAATTAAAAAAATTTACTAAATGAATACATAATTAATTAAAGTGGAAAATAAAATGAATAGAGATTTAAACTTGAAATTCCGTTCAACACAACGGAAGAAAACGTTACGTCGTTCAAGGGTGCGCTCGTATTCATAGGCGCAAATACGTCGGGATACAGACAATGTTTCACACTCGTTCATACATCGGAAATTCCAATTCACTGACTCAGAGAGATAACCAACTATTGATTATTTGTGTAGAAGAGAAGTGTTTCTTCTCTTCTCTTCCTTTGATGTGGAAGAATATGTGTATATGTGAGAAATGTGGAGTGAATGACATATTTATAGAGTGAAGGTACCTATTGGTAAATATGTACCTTTTCATTAACAATTACACTCTAGTTCATAAACTAA
>CANYCX012162361.1:0-12075 GCA_948193385.1 Breynia disticha f. nivosa | reverse complement strand
TTTGTTTGATTGATTTCATTGCTGATTTATATGTTGGACAATTATGCGATTGAATTGTTAATTTGACGGGAATTCAAACCTAGGCATCTCTTTAATTTATTGCATGTTTTATATTAACGAAACCCCAACTTTTTCCCTCGCTAGTTAATCAATTAAGAAGGATTGCCAGTACTTATGCTAAGTCTCTAGGGTTCGATACTCGAGTCTGAAAAGTACTCGTTTTATACTACTTGGTGCGTATACTTGCGCTATGTGTTGAAATGGTCGACACCAAATGACTATGAATTTTATGATTATGTCGCTCAAACTTATGAATGTCAGGACTGGGTTTCTTTGATTCTTCGCACTCCTTTGTTTTTGTGTTTGTGTTATGCACTGTGTCATGCCTTGGACTTCCCAACATGCCACTCTTATTTGGCTCCAGTTTTTTGGACTTCTTCTGCTCCTTCTTTTTAACCAAATATAAAATTGAGTTGTTAGCACACATATTTATAGAATCTTTCCATTTGTAGAAATACTCATCGTCACGTTTATATTGGTTGCCAAATTACAACGGAGGCACCTATCATATGTACACACCCATTATTAGTCCATCAAGTTACCAAACCAAAGACATGATATTGTTTTACGCTTATTTTGTTTTCGTTAAGAAAACTAACGCACACTAAAGATTTAATTACAATACAATTTACGCACAAATATCAAGATTATATTTGGGGTTCGCTTTGCCTAAACTTTAGGACTTTTGATCTTGGACTGATTGAACACTACACAATTCTATGCTAAACTACACAAAGTAATAAAGAAATTAAATGTGCGGGAAAATAACTAAAGGAAGAACTTGACATAAACTTAACTGAATTACATGGGAAGTTAAAGTACAAACAAAAATGAGAGCTAACACTTGTAGCATTCGACAAAGATGATTGACTCGTCATTTATAAACGATCTTCTGGGTATTTTTTGAGCAAACGGATTTCAAAAATAAGTTACATTAAGAAAATTTGAAAACAAATTAAAGGAAAATAAATAGAATGAATAGTGTTTGTTGTCCCTTCTGTTCATAAGTCTATTTATTGACATATTTGAGGAGTTATCTTCTTCAAGGAGTTTCTCCATTCCATCTTTGCTTTCATGCCACAAACACATTCGATAAAACTAACAACTTATTTTCATGGTACCTGGGTGACCGGTTTTGTTTAAACAATTGTTCGTCAACTGCAAAGTTCAACTATTTTTCTGAATTGAAAATTATGCGCGCTTAATCTTGTTACTTCCACGTCAGTTGCAACTCAAACTTCTTACATCTCTTCATTTGCTCATCTTATTTACTCTTATGATGCGGATAGATCCTTGCTCGCAAACGAAGAACATAGGTGATTCACATTGCACAAACCTTTCTCAATGCTATCCTTTTAGTGGTTAATAGATACCTTTTCGAAACAAAAATAAATTATTTAATGTCCGAAACAAAATAAATTTTAATTTTCAGTAAAAGTAACTTTTTAATACTCAAATAGACTTTGTTGGACGCATACCAATAAATGAATGCATATAGACTTTTTAACACTCAAATAGACTTTGTTGGACGCACATAGGAAATTAAATAATGATGAAAATTTTCAAAACTATAGTGTCAATGGAATGAATACAGACACATCTTGCAAGCTTTACTGTAAAACATAAAGGACAAAGAATTTTCTATAAAGTTCAAAGATTAAAGATAATTTTCAGAATAACCATAAAAAATGAACATAAATCTAGAGTTCTATTAAAAAAATTAAGCGCAAAGATCGAAAATTAAACACATGAAACAATAACACAATCAAGATACTTTTTGTCACAAACTCAAAAATTAAATATCATATCAAGACACCATTAAAATAAACAAAGATAAATATTTTTATAGAAAAAGAGTCTAAATATTTTCAAAATCTTGGCTCATAAAAATGCATTTGAGCACAAATTTTAAACATAAAACAAATAACAACAAAATAAAAACATATTTAGACATTTATACAAAGACACTAAAATTATATTAATTAGTCAAAATGTATTGAAGACACATGTCTTGATTTGTAGAGTTTTGGAGAATATTGTGTTTAAATTTAATTAAGAATGTGAATCTGATTGTGTTTGGATAAACTTATATTTATAACCAAGATTTTATTGAGTCTAGTCTAATATGATATTATAGTAAATATGATGTAATAAATAGGGACAATTATGTCATTTGCTCAATGACTTGTTCCTTCTTTCTTTCTCCTGCTTTTCCACACCACTGCTATACTGCACTCGCGTTTCCCATCCCATCCATTCTACAAAACTCTCTCCTCTCCTCTCCATTTCTTTCTCTTAATCTAACACTCACCTCCTTGTCGTATATTCAAAATGTCGATATTACATACTCTCAACATCATTATGACCCTCCCCTTCGCTGCTAATTCCAACCATCCCAAAACTGGGAAGAGGAGCATGTTGCGTTGCAGCCTTCACTCCAGGACATCCTCCGAACCCTTTTCCGTCACTTCTTCCAACTCTTCCGAATTTGATTATCTCGGACAGAGCACCAAAGGAGATTTGAATCTCAACCTCCATCACCTTGATGCTCTTGGTCACTCTCTCTTTTCTTTATTTTCTCTTTCCTCTAATTTCAGCTATTATCTCATCTTATTTATGTCAATTTGCAGGGATGGACGAGCACACCAGTCTACAAGGTCCAATTGAACAGGTTGCCAGAAACGAAGCTCTTGAAGCTGAGCTTTTGCTCCGTCACTTGGGCATTCCGGTATTCTTTTTCTTCACTATTTATTACTTTTAATCTTTCGTTCTCATTTTTAGCTACTTTAATTGTCACGCAGAGTCCTTCTTCAGCAAGGAATTCCCCGCGTGGCATTTTTTGTAGTCGTACTTTGAATCTTCGCTCCATTAGTGCCATTGGATACGATATGGACTATACTCTGATACATTACAATGTTATGGTTCGTCTCTCTCCTTTTTCATCCTCATTCTTCTTATCATTACCTTCACTTATCGCCCTTTTCATCCTTCCTTGCAGGCTTGGGAAGGACGCGCTTATGATTATTGTATGGAAAATTTAAAGCACGTAGGCTTTCCTGTTGGTGGACTTTCGTTCGATCCTGACCTTGTAATCAGAGGTCTTGTTATTGACAAAGAGAAAGGCAATTTGGTCAAAGCTGATCGTTTTGGTTATGTCAAGAGGGCAATGCACGGTACCACCATGCTGTCTACGCAAGATATCAGGTGACATTGCTACTTCTATACTTGAATTATCTGCCAATATTATAGTCAGGTTCCTGCCAAATGAGAATGAGCATCTGTCTGGCACTTCCTATAGTTGCTGATTACTTTATTTCACACACATCTTTCTTGCGAAACTTGAATGATAGTGGTGCTTAATTTTTGATTCATGGAATGGAAGTGAGGTTTATGGTAGAGAACTGGTTGATCTGCGGAAGGAAAGTCGATGGGTGTTCCTCAATACCCTGTTTTCTGTTTCAGAAGCAGTTGCCTACATGCAGGTTAGCAGTGCTTAAATTATCAGTAACATTGTCACAATGACAATGGAGTTATTGTTGACCACAATAGTTGGATCGTAGTGTGTCTATGCCGATGTTTGGCTTTGTATTTCTGATAAAACCTTATCTTAAAAACTGAAATAGCCTTTTGGATTCAATTTGGGACTCATGCAGCTTGTTAGTACTTAAACATTCTTTCCAATTCCTTTTCCAGATGGTTGACAAATTGGAAGAAGGCGCAATACCAGAAGAACTCGGTCCTCTTGATTATAAAGGATTGTATAAGGCATGTTATTGAGATACTTTAATAAGAAAACAAAGAACTGGATGAGTATTTCTGTTTTTCTTATTTTGACTCTTGACATATTCAGGCTGTTGGAAAGGCTCTTTTCCGGGCTCATGTAGAAGGTCAACTAAAGGTAAATATAAGCCTGGAAGTTTATTCTTTAGAGTGTAATGCTTTCATTTACTGGTAGAACTATGGATTTTCATGTAGAATGAGATAATGTCAAAGCCTGAACTGTTTGTGGAGCCTGATCCAGAATTACCATTGGCATTGTTAGATCAAAAGGAGGTATTGCTGTAAACTAATGATTTTTCTTCTGGAAAGTGGCATTTCTAAATTTCTTTAAGTGTTTTGGGTTCTTCATGATGGAACTCATTAAGGTACCATAATGCATGCTCTTGTTTGCATGAGAGGCTAGTGCATTTTAACTCTGAGGTTTCCTTCTGACAGGCTGATAAAAAGCTAGTGCTCATCACAAATTCTGATTATCATTACACAGACAAAATGATGAAGCATTCTTTTAACAGATTTCTTCCAAATGACATGGGCTGGAGAGATCTTTTTGACATGGTAACTGTTCTCATTTCTCAGTTTTTACTTCATACAAATGATGGCAGAAAAGAATTACATTATCTAATTTTTTCTCATATCTTGATAGCATATTAGCTTTTAATCTTTGTAGGTTAAGCATTTGGTAAAATCTCAGTTAATTTTTTAATTGAAACCCGACAAATCATTATTTAACTTCAACCCCATGGAATAGCTTTCTTATTTTGGTTTTGAATGCTACAAAGGAAGTGCCTTTGTGTTGTTTTTGCAACAATAGATAATTAGTCCTACTCATGTATCATGTCTTCTTGATTGCTTCAGGTGATAGTCTCGGCAAGGAAACCTGAGTTTTTCCAAATGTCGCACCCATTGTATGAAGTGGTGACTGGTGAGGGATTAATGCGCCCATGCTTCAAAGCTAAAACAGGTGATCTCTACAGTTTTTCCTGTAATTTTTTTATTAATACACAACATTTGTTTTCTTCAATTGACTGATGCTTTCTTGTAAATGCTTATATGTGCTTCTTATAAAGTGTGTGTGGAAAGAGGTAATTGTTTTTATTATCTCTTCAAACATTCTCTTCTTCAAACAATATTTGCCTCTTAGTTTGGGAAACTGGAATAGTTGATTAATTTGACCACCATTCTAGTTAGAAATCTTATAGATCATTCGTAACAATTGAAGACAAAAAGAGGATAAAAAAATGCATACTTCGATTGTTCTTATCATTGTGTAGCAACAAATTAGATTGTTTGTTGCTTCTGTGGGGAGGAGATTCTAGCTGGAGGATTATGCACGCTAAAAGTTTGTCTGTACTTTAATGTTCTATGTATTTTTTTTTTAATTTTGAGTTTATTGCGCATCTCTTTTCTCCTTTAGTTCTGAGTTTTATCAATTATTTGTTTTCATGTCTGGTTACATTCTTCTGCTGGTGTTTTTGTTATGTTGGTTGCTACGCATGTTTTCTTGATAAGACAGATCCTTAGAAAACAAGTCCAGGAACGATTGCTTCTTTCATTGTTTTTCTTGGAGCAACTATTGCTTGCCCCCCAAAGGAACATGGCTGCAAGAGAAACAGTTTAACCATTTCAAACCCAAGTGCCTCTTTTATGCTTCTGACATGTCTATGTTCTGGTTTCTTATTTAGGCGGCTTGTATTCTGGTGGGAGTGCTCAAATGGTCGAGAACTCCTTGAATATTCATGGCGATGAAATATTATATGTAGGAGATCATATTTACACTGATGTTAGTCAGTCCAAAGTTCATCTACGATGGCGAACAGCTTTGATTTGCCGGGAATTAGAAGAAGAGGTTAGAATGTCGATCTGTGCTGCACATTTTTCTTCCAAGTATTATGTAATTTATAAAGTCTCTTTACCTATGTTACATGGGCAAGGAATTTCTGAAAAGTGGATGGGAAGAAGGCTTTTATAAATAAATATATTTTTATGCTATGTATGCTTTTATTTGCATTTACAAAAAAGTGTACATCTGTACATTCAGTCTTTAGATGCTAACCTTAAATAAAATACTTTAATAAAGGTACCTGTAATTATGATAAGTTTGAATTTCTTTTTATTTCTTAAGAATAGCATGATCATTACTTATTCTGTCCTGATAGGATTTTTCTGTGGTTTTAAATTTCAAAAATACAGTACAGTGCTTTGATTCAGAGTCGAGGTCACAGAGCTGCATTAATTGAACTTATTAACCAAAAAGAGGTTGTAGGAGATCTATTCAACCAACTTCGACTTGCACTGCAAAGGCGATCTAATTGGCGTCCTGCCCAGGTGACATTATCAGTTGCACATTCCTTTGTTAATGTTACTAGTAGCAGTCGCATAGTTGAAGTGCATATATAACTGGATCAGCGCATAGACTTGACTTGTTCCCATCATATAATCTAAATAATGGTCATGTAAAGAGTAGAAACACTGTGGCCATGGCAAACTGTGGTCTTATGGACTTAATTTTATGAGTAATTTTTCTCTTGCACCTGGGGGAACTATTGATTTATAAGTTTATTTTACTGGTTTTGTTTCTTTCAGACTCTTGCTGCTACTAACATGGATGACCAAGAGCTCACAGAAAGCTTGCAGAAGCTACTTATTGTTATGCAGCGACTGGATGACAAAATTGCTCCAATGCTAGAGGCAGATGGGGAGTGTTTCAATAAAAGGTAAGAATGGAAAAGATAACCAGCAGTTACATGACCAAATGACCGTAAGATGTGTCTGAAATAAATTCATCAGGATTTTTATTCGTCTACGCAGGGAAAATATGATAGTATTTGAAATAAAACATTTACTTTGTGGAGACTTGTGAGGCTGAGCTGATGCGGTGAATTTGTTTATTGTTGTCAGGTGGGGCTTTCTTTCGCGAGCAGGTTTGTGGGATAAAAGCCACTTAATGAGACAAATTGAGAAGTAAGTTGATAGTGTAAAGTTGGTAAAGGGTGGAGTAATATGGAAATAATGGGAGGCGATATAAGTTTGTTAGAGGCATGTAATGTAGTTGGTGCATGAATAAGGGGTCTTAAAATACTTGAATTTGCAGGTACGCTGACATATATACATCAAGAGTGTCGAATTTTCTTCAGTATACGCCGTTCATGTACTTCCGATCACAAGAACAGGTATTTGAGGTGTGTTTACTTTGCACATAGATAGATGAGATTTCAGATGTGGACTGAGATGGGTGGGGTGTTTTGCAGACGCTAGCTCATGACTCATATTCGTCATGCCAGTCACAATCAATAGGATGTAGCGTTGAGGAGCAGATCCTGCCTGTTGTGAATAAACAAGAGAAGACGCAATTGGAAGTGTAGCCTGCCGTAAAGAAGAAGGTGGGGTGGGGGACGGGAGCGATATTTTGTTTTGTGTGTTAATTAAATGTTTTATGAGATAAATTTAAAATATAATTAAAAAAATAGACTTCTATGAGAAAAATTCAACTTATCAAAACTTACACATTAAATTAGAGGGTAAATAATACAATTTTTTTAAAAATTAATTATTTTATTATTAATTTTTTAAATTATCATTCTAAAATAATATTTTAATATATTTTCATTTTAATATAATAACTTAAAATTGCATTATTTGAACAGTTCTTTTATTATCCAAACAGGACAATATTAAATAATTAGCATTACTTAAATTCCAAAATATTCTTATGTACACTTTCACACCGTTACCAGCAAGCGCTTTCTCCCCTCGGCATAAGCGACGTTGCGTCCTCATCAGCTTGTTTAATTATAATTACCTCAAACTTATAGGTCATTTTGAGAGTTTATTCGGGAAGAGAGAGAGAAAGAGAAGGCAATGGCGACGTTGCAGGTCGCCGGAGGGCTGACGGGACATGATCGGAGGGTACTGACATCGTTAAACGCCGGAGCGTCGAGTCTGTCATTCATAGGATCAAGCTTCATAGTTGTATGTTATGTGGTCTTCAAAGAGCTTCGCAAATTCTCCTTCAAGCTCGTCTTCTATCTCGCTCTTTCTGTATGTATTTCTCAATTCTAAATCTGGATCTGATTGAGCTAGGCAATGATTTTGATGTTATATGTGGTAATTTGCACTTGCAGGACATGCTTTGCAGTTTTTTCAGTATAGTAGGGTACGTCATGTTTAATTGAGAACTTGTTTGAACTATTTGTGAATGCTAGAAATGATGAATGGTGATTATGCAGGGATCCTTCGAAAGGATTCTTTTGTTACGCTCAGGGATATAGCACTCACTTCTTCTGCGTAGCTTCTTTCCTCTGGACCACTACCATTGCTTTTACTCTTCATCGCACCGTTGTTAAACACAAAACTGATGTTGAAGATCTCGAGGCCATCTTTCACCTCTACGTTTGGGGTACTTCCTCTTTTCTTTATCAACCCCACAAACACAAATCTACTTGTACATTTGCATCTTTTTTAACAAAATATAACTCAAACCGCTATTCCAAACAAATGTATTGCGCTACTTCAAATTGTGTCTGTGTTTATTGCAGGGACATCCTTGGTTGTCACTGTAATTAGCTCCATTGGTAATGACCATGGACATCTCGGTGCTTGGTGTTGGTCACAAACAGGCAGAACACGCAAGGCCAGTGTTTCTTAGTCCTATGTTGTATATTACTTCTCTAAAATTGTGCATGTCTAGTTTTACATGCTTGCGGCTTTGGAAGGTAGTTTCTCAGTTACAATTGGTTCAGTTGTCTCTGTTTTGAATCTACTGCACTTTACTTCAACCTCAAATTTTCAACTTGAGTTATGTGATCATGTTGAACAAAGATTTTCCACTTTCATTTGCAATTTATTCAAAACTTCAGATCCGTAAATACCTGTATACATTTTCGTCTTAATATTTAAATTATGATATATGAGTCAACATGACTAGTCATTACCGACTTTACAGGTGACGTTTATTTCAGGAGGGCCGGATTTGATTCTTTATTGACATAATTTTGATTTGATATTTTTCTGGTATTGTTGATTATCTCGTATGTTTATGGATATCCATTTACTCTTGCAGGCTCTTCATTTTATAACATTTTATGCACCACTCTGGGGTGCCATTCTTTACAATGGGTTTACATACTTCCAAGTCATACGTATGCTGAATAATGCAACACGTGTATGTATATTTATCCTTTCTCCAGATGTTGGATTGGCTGCATATCAAGGCATTAGCTGAATATTTTGAACTTTCAGATGGCTGTGGGAATGTCAGATCAAGCATATCAATCTGATGCAAGGGCAGATATGAAGGTATCTCTTATTCGTGCTTGCTTGATCTTGCAATTCCTATAGCAAGTCTTATCAGTTCATTTGAAGAAAATCCTCAGTTTCTGAAGTCTTGCATGCATTTGGTTTGGCATTTTGTGATTGACAGACATTAATTTCTAATCTATGCAAGAAATAGAGCTTAATGTTTGTGGAACATCTATCTTAAGTTTATTTCTGTCAATATCTTGAAGAAGTTTATACTTCCTCATTTTCCAGCAACTTTACTCTGAATTGCTTTGTTTCCCCTTTCGCTTACTGCCCGTATTCATCTGCGCGTCATCGTATTGATATGTACAACTTTGCAGGCTTTGAATCGTTGGGGCTACTATCCACTCATCCTTATAGGATCATGGGCATTTGGTACCATCAACCGCATCCATGATTTTATTGAACCAGGCCATAAAATCTTTTGGCTCTCTGTTCTTGATGTTGGGACAGCTGCACTTATGGTAAATCTCGATGAAAATTGACATTTTTAAATTTTATATTTTTGTTATGCTGTAGCATTTCTGACGATTATTGATATTATCACATGTTTAAATTGGATGATTGTTGCTCCTGTAAGAAATAGTAAGGACTGCCAGATCAGATGGTGCCTGATGCTGATGGAGAGCTTTAAGTTAATGCATTTTTCTGCTTTAATACTGTTTCATTGTGTTGATAGCATGGAAGTCGTTGACATTCTACATTTTGCATATTGCATCTGACGATAACTATGAGAAACGATATTAATTTTGTCAATTGTCATTTGTCTGCTGTGAATGTGCAGGGCCTTTTCAACTCGATAGCATATGGTCTGAACTCGTCTGTCCGGAGAGCAATACATGAAAGATTGGATCTGTAAGTGAGAGAGAACTGATTTTCCAGATAGTTGTTATTAAGATTGGCATAACCAATCATCTGTCCTTGAAGAATAAATCGTGATGTTTGTTTGCTTCTCTTTTGAATACGTCAAATATTGATTTTGTAGGTTCTGGCCGGAAAGGCTGCTTAGATGGTTCCCTAATGGTGCAAAAGGAAGAAATCAGGCACAAGAAAGCGAATTAGTGTCATTAAGAATTCAAGATGAACAGTAACTGCTTGGATGATGGACAAAAGGATTGTTTTTTGTTGTTGTTTTACGTCTTCCAATTTATTTTCATCAAGTTTGGGAGAGAGAATCAAAGGAAGAAAGAGAGTAGGCAGTGAAGTGATGACATAAGGTCGGTATTCCTCGTGGAGAGTGATATGGTGGAGAGTGTGGAGTAGGGTTGAGTTGAAGTAGTAGTGAGGTGTTATTGGTTAGGGGATGGTTCTGATTTAGGGAGTGGGTTGAAATTCGATCTCTTAGCGAATTTTGAAGTGATTTTTTGCAGTGCAGACCATAATTTTGAAGTGATGTTGGGTTTCGTAGGAATCTGATATATTGGTTGACTTGTAAATGCTGCTGTATCATAAATATGTGAATATTCATTGTTTCTTCAGTTTTGGAAAGGATTCCCACGTTTTGGTAACAAAAAAGGGAAGTACCATTTCCAATTCGACTGGGAAATGTTTGATGGTTCAACACAAGCACGTCCTCCAATTTGCAAGAAATGAAACTGTGGACGACTCCAAAGCACGGAATAAGACGTGTGAAATAGCATAACATCCAACATAATCCCCTCTTTAAATCCCCTACGACATGCAACTTCTCACTTCACCTGTGGAGTTGAAGTCTTTCATTTTTTTGAGTTGAGTTGTTCTAAGTGCTAAGCTTATCTAATGACATCGCATGTACTTGTTTGAGTGTTGAACAGCGTGGCCTACCAATGGAAGCGGAATGGAGTGGTAGCGTTGGGTTTGGCATTTGGCAATTAGTGTGAGTTGGACCGACAGGGCTAAGCAGAAGATAGATTACCAATGGTTTCGGAAATCTTCTCTTTAACTAAATCTATGTGTCTCATAATTCTTATTCAATGCAACAATTCTTGTTAAGTTGATTTCTTTCTCAATAAATATTAAATCTTAAATAACATTTTATTACATTCCTTAAGAATTTTGCATTCTACTGTGTGAAATCAAGTTTATGTTAGACTTGTAATGACACTAATTAACCGATTTATTCCTCTTTAACATTCACAACTAACATGTCTTCAAATGTTGTGTTATGATATGTTCACTACTACTTGCAATGAATCATCATGATTGATGTTTAAGAGTCTCAATTGTGGTTGGTTCGAAAGCGTATACAAATTAGTTAGTTTGAATGTTTTAAATTGTAAAGTAATTTTTGGGCTTAAATATTTAAAAGAATATAGAGTTATGGGGTAGTATTGTGATGTTGGTTTTAGTATTGATAAGTGGGGGTGTGGTTGGGAAGAGGGTTTGGGAAATTTGGAGTCACACATGTGTCTGTCTAGGATGTATTCCATTCCATTCAATTCAATAAATATAATACTCCAATAAAGATGAGGCTTCCAGGAGACTAGCTCGTGAACCTTTTTGGTTTGTCCCCAAAACAAAATATTTGATGATTGATTTCATAGGCACAAAAAATGGTGTTTCAGTAAGTTGGATTACTAAAATTGCAGATTAATCTCATCCTGAAAGCAACCATTAACTAACCCTTCCCATCTTCTAAAGTTGCCTTTTCGCCCATCCTATCCTATCCTACTTCCTTTTAATTAATCATTCTTCATTCATAGTATGTAATATATATTCAACATAAGCAATTTTATAGTTGCACTTTTTGCCCTCAACTTGCCAAACATGAATGACAACCTTGCTTTTTAATATTCAACAAACACCTTATTAATTCCATCCTTCCACTTAAACTAATCATATATGATATGAGGACTGCTACCTTTTTGTTTCTTTTTACTTAATTAATTTCCAATCCTTCCTTGTTTCTAACACTTCCAATTTAAATCTTATTATTCACTTTTCCCCCTCAACTTCACC
>CANYCX012162359.1:0-12216 GCA_948193385.1 Breynia disticha f. nivosa | reverse complement strand
AATATTTTTATTAAATATAATATGTTACTATATTTTTTTCAATAATTTATAATCAAAATATAATTAATATTTTTTTTATAGTGTACCGTTTAGCGTCGAATGTCGACGTTGAATGTAACGTCGACATCCGACGCTAAGTTGTTGGTTTTTCGCGGTTGACATTTGCGTCAAATCTTGATATAATTTTTACGTCGCATGTCGACGTTAAGTTTGCGTCGACATTCGACGGTGTATTAAGTCGAATGTCGACGCAAATCTTTCTTGCGTCGGTTTTTCAGACATCGACCGTATTACATCGAAGTTTGACGTATATTAACTCAAACTTCGACGCATAGTTTCTACTGCACAACCCCCATTTCTTGTAGTGTACAAAGTAGAATATTTGATTTTCATTTGTGTAAATATGTTGAAAATTCAGTACTAATAAATTGTATTATACAGGAATGGCCATTAAAAAGTAATCTTGAACCTACAATCTATGGCCCACCAGAATCTGCAATAACTAAAGAATTGGTAGAAGAAGAAATTGGGGGAATCACGGCTCTAGAAGAGGTAATTATCAAATCACACCTTTTTGTGATTAATCGAAAGAGAAAAACATATTTATAATCTAAAAAAATATTTTAAATTAAGTCACGTTGTTTGGTATGGAGAGGTTCACAACCTATATCGTTCACAAATCCATGTAAGCATGTACGGGCTTATGAACTTTTTCACACATTGTTTTTGCTTATTTGCTTCCAGGCCATAATAGAGAAGAAGTTATTCATTCTGGACTACCATAGTTTGCTATTACCATTTGTAAACAAAGTAAGAGAAATTAAAGGGATGACGTTATATGGATCAAGAACACTCTTCTTCCTAACTCCAGAAGGTAAATTAAGGCCACTAGCCATTGAGCTAACCCGACCACCAATAGGCAACAAACCCCAATGGAAAGAAGTCTACAAACCTTGTTGGCATTCCATTGGTTGTTGGCTTTGGAGATTGGCCAAAGCTCATGTCCTTTCTCACGATTCTTACTATCATCAACTTGTCAGCCACTGGTAAAGATTGACTCTTCTTTCTGTAATTTAGCGACCAATTTTTTGTTGATAAATCCGTAAAATTAAAGTGTGATTTTTTTTTCTCAGGTTAAGAACACATTGTGCAACAGAACCTTATCATTGCAAGCAATCGGCAATTAAGTGCGGTACATCCAATTTATAGGTTGTTGCATCCACATTTTCGATACACCATGGAAACCAATGAATTGGCAAGAGAATCACTTATCAATGCTGGTGGTATCATCGAGAGACTTCATTTACTCCAGCCAAGTATGCCATGGAACTATGTTCTGCAATTTATGACCAATTATGGCGATTTGACCAAGAAGGTCTTCCTCAAGACTTGATTAGAAGGTAATCAAATGAACTCAAAATTGAAATCCAAATGATTTTACCAATACAAATAAATGAACTAAGATCTGGTTATGTTTTCATTCACCAGAGGTATGGCTGTTGAAGATTTAACAAGTTCACATGGAGTAAAGCTGACGATTGAAGACTATCCATGTGCAAATGATGGCCTAGTTTTATGGGGTGCTATCAAGGAGTGGGTCACTACTTATGTGAACCATTACTACCCAGAACCAAGTCTCATAACATCTGATGAAGAACTGCAAGCATGGTGGACAGAAATCAGAACAGTAGGTCATGGTGACAAGAAAGATGAACCATGGTGGCCTGAACTTAAGAAACCTCAAAACCTTACTGACATTCTCACTACCATGATATGGATCACTTCAGGACATCATGCAGCTGTCAATTTTGGACAGTATGCTTTTGGAGGGTACTTTCCAAATAGGCCAACAATTGCAAGAATTCCAATGCCAACTGAAGATCCAACCGATGAGAACCTGAAGCTGTGCTTTTGGCAACATACCCTTCAAAGCTTCAAGCAACTAGAGTCATGGTTGCTCTGAATGTGTTATCAAATCATTCTCCTGATGAGGAATACATGGGAGAGACCATGGAGCAGCAATGGGCTTATGATCCTGTGATCAAGGCAGCTTTTGAGAAGTTCAGTGGCAAGTTGAAAGAACTGGAAGGCATTATTGATGAAAGAAATTATAATAACCAGTTTAAGAATAGAAGTGGAGCTGGAATTTTGCCTTATAAGTTCTTCAAGCCATTCTCTAGGCCAGGCGTTACAGGTCAAGGTGTCCCTTGTAGTATCTCAATGTAGTTAGTAATTTTGCATACTTGATATTGTTATAATCATACTTGAAATTAAAATAGTTTGTATTAAAATTAAAGGGTGTGAAAGTGTGGAAGCAAGATAGACGACAGAGGTTTGAGGAAAGATAGTTGTCGTGTGGGTTGTTTTTGTAAAGGAAGGAAAGCTGCTGATTTGTTATTCAATAAGTGTAAGCACAGACCACGTGTCTGTTGTGTGATAAATATAAATACCAATATATGTATTCTAGAAACTGAAACCACGTTGAACTGCTACCAAACGTTAATAAATTATGGAGACCTACAATTCTAAATTAGCAACTTATTATTATTACAACTAAATTAAAGGGTTCTCTTATTTCAATCAATATGATAATAACAAAACATAAAATAGATATTGGATATATACTCAAAACTCAATTAATCAATTTAAGAACATAGTCTCATAATTAAATGAATTAAATCTTAAAATATTTCAGTTAGATAATAAATTTAACCTAATACATTAAACTTAAGATAAAATATAATGAAAGAATAAAAAGAATAAAATGATTGATCGAATCTTTAAAGAGACCAACAAAAATCATCGAAGTGAGGAGGAAGAAGTTATGTTCTAAACTAAAAGGCATAATGTTCCAAACCCCAAACTGCAGGAGGTAGCTACATCTCGTAATCTACTGGTTTGGTCGTGTGGGTCCCGTCATGTGGTATACCCAACTTCATTTAAGTGACAAAAGACCCACGACTGCGCGCCTCATAATGACATCACCATGTCGTGGATTGTCATACTGTTGTTGTAAAGACACATGTACAAATCATGAATAATTTTGCTTTATGCTTCTAGTGTTTCATCGTTCCTTCTGACAAATCTATGTTAAGCATGTATAGAAACAATTTGTAACTCTCTGGAAATATAAGAAAACCAATATTAAGGCTCCGTTTGTTTCGAGAATTTCATTTTTCATGAAAATATTTTCCTAATTTTCTGACGTTTGTTTTGATATGAAAAAAAATCAACAGAAAATGAATTCTTAGTCAAAAAAAAATCAAAATCACTTCAAGTTATTTTCAAAAAAAATATTCTTCCACATTAAACATGGAATTACAATTTTCAAATTTATAATTATTCTTAAATTCTTACTCCTAAAAACACTTAACTTTCCTATAAAAAAACATAAAAAATATTTTTTCATCTCATTCTTCATGTAATTGCCAAACAAAAGAAAATAAAATTCAAGAAAATAAAAATCAGAAATTGATTTTCCATGGATGAATATTTTCCTAAAGAATTCATTTTCCGTCAAACAAACGGAAGCTAAAATATTGAAAGTAACACAAATGCACATACAAAATATTATGAAAATGCACAATAAAACATGTTCAGAATACATCCTATCACTTTATATTATGTAACTAACCAATCAAAAACAACAAAAAAGTAGAATGGTGTTGTTAACAGATATAAATACACACATTTGTACATCTCATTCGATTATGGAATAAGAAACACTTATTCCACCGATTCTCTCTTCTTTACAAAATCTGTTAAAGGGAATTGTGACATTCAAACAATTTTTTTATTATTTTTATCTACAAAATTTTGTATAAATTTTTCATGATTTGTGTTAACTTATTGTATGTTTTTCGATCTTAACTTGAGCGACAAGCTTCTTAATCCTATCATCCAACCATGCAAGTTATTAATCTCTAAATGGAGACAATTCATTAACTATATAAAGTGCAGAAGCTAAATTAAAACCATATACATGTTACTAAATCTTAAATATGCAAAAAAAAAAATTAAAAAGCCCAAAACATGGTTTAAAACATTTCCTTTTTCCAAAGTATTCAAAATCTAAACATATAGTAGATGAATCCTGACATCTCGGCATGTCCTCCTCCCAGAACTCGAAGCGGATATGCAACTTGTAATCCACTCGACTACCTCACAACTACGCTAAATATAATTTCACAAAAATAGATGCGCTAGTAAAAAAACTAAATAAACATATATGAGATGACACTTACGTGACTGTATAAAGCGAAATGCATTCGTTTACTACTGAAGAGCATGTGGATATGCATTCTTTTCATCCATAGTAGTTCTTTCATCTATTGAGTTTTAGTAATTCCATATTTATCCCATCAAACATTCTAATCGTGCTTTCGAACGTTCCTCAGAACTCCAATACGAAATACACGTTATAAGGTTTAATGCAACATTACAGGGTCATTCCCAAATTTTATTCACTAATCGTGTACATTACACGATCATGATGACATCCATGTAAAGTTCTATTCAGGTACACAGTCATTTTAGAATATTTGCTTATGGTAGTGTAATATTACATGAATAGTCAAATGTCCATGTCACAAGCATTAATACATGGTCATTTTTTGCCAATTTGCCTTTGGTCGTGTAGCACCACATGATCATGGTGATGTTCATGTAGTTGTACAAACAAGTTTATACATTGTTATTTCCGGTATAACACTTCCAAAATCAAGACGACACGCACGCCTTACTGCTAATCACGTATATCTTAAACAGTCAACAAATCATGATTAACAATCAATAACCATCATTCAGAACATAATGTCCATGTAGTTGGTGCATCAAGGCGGTGATGTTTTAGGTTTACAAACCAGTGACTTTGTCAAAACTATATTAGGTAATTTATTGTGTGGTTGTTTTGTTTGTGTCAAAAGGAAGAACAAAAATTAAATCGGATGATTATAATATCTCATACGGGTAATTATTCGTATTATACATTTTTACCACATAATATTATTTATACACTACAAGATGTGAATTTTTTTTATTTATCCATTTTTTAAAAAAAAAATTATGTTTAAATAAAAAAATTAATACACTTATTGAATATTATTAATATTTTATTTTTTATAAAGTTATTTTTTTTAATTAGTAGAATAGAAGTAATCATAATTTATGTATTTTATTAGAACATGATTTTATTATGATATTGATCTATTTTTAAATAAATTAATACTGATTTAATTTGAAGTACATAAAAAATATGAAAGCTACATATTAATATAAAAAAATTAAATATGTAACTAAATTTATTTATGAATATTAAACGAGCATGTTCGTGAGTTTTCGAGTTGAGTAGTATCTCGTTCAGACTCAAATTTAGTTGTTTGACCAGAGTATTTTATTGACGAACATGCTTTATTGTAAATGAGCTGAGCTCGAATGAACTTTTATCAAGCTCGAGCTCGAACTCAAAAGGCTTACTGTAATGCCCTCAGATTTTAGTTCTAAAATAAGTATAATATAGTCCAAACCATTTTAGAAGGGTTAGAAATTAAGAAGGAATCAAGGTAAAATGAAACGGAGGTTGAAAGCGCAGAAAATAAGCTTCTGCAATGGAGTAACGTACGTTACTTGATGAATAACGTACGTTATTCATGAACAGCCATGAATAACGTAAATTATTCTGGGTCTGATTCCCAGAATAACATATGTTTCTAAACCTACGTTATTTTCACCAAACCTATGTTAACGGGCTCATGACAAGTCATTAAAAGAGGGAAAAACAAACTCAAAAGGCACAACTTAACACCAAAACCTCTCCTCAACCCAAAATCATCCTCCCAACTCTTTAGGAACTCTCCCCTAACCTCTCATCCCTTAAATCGTAACCCATAACATAACATCCTTCCAATTAATCCACATCAAGGGCCTTAGGGTTTGAGGGAAAGAGACAAGCTTGAGGTAAGTTTTCCAATTTTTATACAAGTTAGGCATGAGAATCACGAAATTGACAATGTAGAATAGGATGGGGGGAGAGTATTCATACATTAGGGCAAACAAAGTGTTAAAGGACAGGTGTAGGAAGAGAGAGGCTAGGGTTTGTGAGAGATTCAAGTGAGGGGAAATGGGGGGATGGATAGGAAGAAACTAAATACGAAAAATACCATTTATAGTGAATAAATATTAATTGAATGGATGTGATTTCATCATCAATGTAGGAATCAGAGTTGCGGAGGAATCAAAGTGACCGCCAAACGGACTCGCCTAGGTTTGGAGCTAAGTGTATGGCTCCGTCACTTATTTATCCATATCTAGTCTCTTACATGGTTAAGTATGCTGGCTTGAGTGCATGATTTAATATGATTTAATAGGTAACTTTGAAAAAGAAGTTGTAGGTTATGAAATGTTGAGCATGATTAGTGTGTGTGCTTATGTACAATGAGTGTTCGTGTTTGTATGGAATGTTACGATGTTGTAATATGTTTGCTTGATGTGATTATTTATAGATACATGGAGCGAATGCGCTTGCTTGGCTTATATGCTTGATTGAGGTGGTTGGGTTTACTTAATGATAGTATGTTATGTATTGTGTTATGATGTGTTAATGTGTTTGCTGGTAGTCGCATGACATAATGTGTTCTTCTTTGTGTTAGCATGATATGGAAGATTGTGAGAAAGGAATGTATGGCATGCTTGTTTATGAGGTTGAATGGTGGATTAGATGCAGGTTTGATGATTGAGTAATTTTGAATGCATGAGTGTATACCTATATATGTATATATAATGAGAAATTAAAAAGTGTGTGTATTCTTGTGTATTAATTTGTGATGCTTTAAGATGTATTCTATGAACTTTTATATGGATAATGCTATATTGAATTATCCTTGAATTTGTGTGACGAATGGGTGAATTATGGTAGTTGACTTTGATTTCATATAATGGATGCATTATTAAGAGCTATTATGGATAAGTAAAGAATTTAAGAAAATAATGCAATATGTGTGTGGGAATGTTGAATATTAGCTTGTGGGAAAATATGATCCTAAGACACGAGCATTCATGACATACATGCATTGTTTAATTGAGAGTATAGAAAGAAAAGTGTGGACCGCCTCGGGTTGGATAATTTGCTAGAGTTTAGAGAGCATCATGTGAGACTGGGTGATCCTAAGCACTTCGACGTTCAGTTGGTCAACGTACGTAACAATGGAAATGTGAGACTGGGGATCCTAAACACATGTTCCATGGCTAGAGGGTGTCATGTGAGACTGGGTATCCTAAGCACATCGGCACCCGTTTGCACAGCAAAAAGATGGAAATGGTAATGCGAGACTCGATAATCCTAAGCGCATGTACCTCGAGTGATAAAGTGTCATGTGAGACTGGGAGATCCTAAGCACATCGACAGAGGTTGACCAACGAGAGAAAATGGGTAATGCGAGACTGGGAAATCCTAAGCGCATATACCTCAAATGACAAGGTGTCATGTGAGACTAAGGATCCTAAGCACATCGACACCGGTTGACAAATGAGAGAAAGGGGGTAATGTGAGACTAGGTGATCTTAAGCGCATATGCCCGAATAGAGAGGTGTCATACGAGACTGGGTGATCCTAAGTGTATGGGCACTAGTTGAACAACCAAAGGAAAGAGAGAGAGGATCCTCTGTGAGAGAAAGCATCGCATTTATAAAGATGAAAGTGGCATGCCCTGAACATTATGCATACACATTTAGCCCATTTGGGAAAATGTTGTGCATGGTTGGATATTGTTGTATGAGAATGTGAATGTGGGTGTTGTATTTCAAATGAGTTACATGTATGTGTGATGTAAATGGTATGATAATAATGCTTATTTGATAAATGTTAAAAGTGGATTGATGGTATGATAATAGAATTGGTTGATTGGTATGTATGAGCATATTGAAGGTTGAGATGTAGATATGTGTGTTATGACTTAAATGATCTATAGGTGTGCGATCTGATTTGTACACATAATTGTGAAGTGTAATGATATGTTGTATGGGGAGGTTGATCTTGTGTTTTAAGTGATTTATGTAAATGTGTGATATATGTTTTGTTCTTGATAATGTGGAATGTTAATTGCTCTCGAATTCATGTTCTTGCATAGATGTGATATGGTTAGGGGGAATATATTAAGATGAATGTTAGGAAGAAAAATGTAAGTGAGAAAGTAAGTTTGAGCGTGGTTGAATGGGTAGGATAGAGTTAGACAAAGTTAGCTTAATGTGGCAGATTGTGATACATGGATGGATGGTGATCTTTGTGATAATTGTATGATGTTTGTTGTGTTCCTTCTTGTGTGTTATTGTGAGCTTAAGTATGTGAGTTGTATGGTAGGAAAAAGAGTTGGTTTAATGCTAATTGCGGTGGAAAACTTGTTTAAGTGTTGATGTGATTCGGATTGTGCATGATATGTATTTTGGAGCTTGTTAACGTATGTTAACTAGGAGTTCATCCCACGTTACTTTGACTAACGTACGTTAATAAAGAGTAAACCTACGTTAAATTGGAGAAAAATTTGAATAACATACGTTAATCATATAGATTAACATAATTATACCAACCTTTACACTTCATTAAGACACATCTGGGAGTTAGCACGTGACCGGGCCTAGTTAGGGGCTTGAAATCCCACCCTTTTGGGCGTAATAACATTAAAGGAAACTTGGATTAAACACTTAGATAGTGCCTTAGAATCTAATGGATAGAGAGAATACTTCACAAAGAAATCAAGCGAACCCTAGTAGGTAAGATAACAGTGAGAATAAAATGAACGAGTGTATTAGACTTTATATGGATAGGTAAGTGAATAACGGGGCATACGCTTACTGAGTTTTGTACTCATGTGTGTGTGGTTGTGTTTTGTGTATTACCGACGAGGAGGCTGGCACGTAGACCATACCTACTTTATCCTATTTTGGACACTCTTGGGGACATTTGCTGCGAGGTCAGGGATATCATCCACGCTTTTAGTTTTGACTAATTGTCTTTTGTAAACTTATGATCTTACATTATTTTGAAACCTGCAATGTAGGGATTCTCGCCAAGATACATCTATTTTGGTTTCATTGCATGTAGAATTGGCTATATTTCATTCATTCATTTCAAATGATGTTCGAAAGCATTTTCTATAAGTTGATACCTGCACCTAGCATTCACATTTCTGTCATTACGTTAAAAGAGATTTTGAAAAAGGAATAAAGGGGAAGAAAAAAAATGGCTAGGGCAATACCAAAGAGGGTACTAATATAAGGAAACTAGTCTTTAAATTTGAGCATCTTAATTGCGAACGACCCAGTTTGTTTTGTTGGGAATGTATCTCACATCTAATAAGTAGAATCATTATATAAAAATGGTTTATAATAATATGAACTGTGAGTCTTATACAAGCCAATCGATTTTATATTAGAGGGTTCACAACCTGTATTGTTCTTAAGTACACATATATGTGCACGGGTCAATGCACTTTAACATGGTATCAGAGCTGTTAAATCTCCTAACACGGTAAGCATGATATTAGACCGCTGAAACCTCATAACCGAGCTGCTCCTCTTGGGCCCAGTAATGAAACCCTTGATAACCAGCCTAATAATTATAATGAAACTCTTTGTTTGTGGGCAGGTTGTTAGCTCTGATACCACTTGTTATGACTCAAACCTAATAAGAACACCCACAGTAATAATAATAATAATAATAATAATAATAATAATACTAATACTAATAATAATAATAATAATAATAATAATAGAGAAAGAAAGAACAAAGAACATGCAATAATTTTTAACTTGGTTTGGTCTTTCAATAATAGACCTACTTCACGATCTCCACTAAATAAAAGTTACAATTTTTTAACGGAAAAAATTTTAGAAATCCTCTCACAACGTTACAGCTTTTGAACGAACAAAACTATAAAAACTCTCTCTCTCAGAAAAAACCAAAGCCTAAGTTACACCTCTTTAATGAACTAGATTAGCTTTTGTGATATTCAACTACTAAGGCTTAAAGCTTATTTATAAGGGGAAAACCGCTTTACACTTTGAGTTTTAACCAATGTGGGATACTTAATCTCACTCGTACTCAAACTAGAATTTGGGTAGTTATCCCAACTGTAACATCCCGAGAATTTTTTGTCTTAAAATGATGAAAAATAAATGATTAAATATAAGTATATAAAGGTTAATATAAGGGTGACATGAAATGACCAAGAAAAAGGAGAAAAATGCTGAAATATGAGAAGGGGGTTGAATCGTATTTCCGTCTTTTTCGACTTTTCGTGCGAAATTTTGGATTGAACAAAGGTGTTTGAAAGAAAGCAAGAGACAACTAACACAGCGATTTAGAGTGGTTCGGAGCTAAACTTTCCTACTCCACTACCTCAGTACCTCTACTAAGGATTTTCGACAATTTCACTAATATTCACTTTCGAGCTAAGTGAGAACTCTTTACAACAATCTTTCCACGAAAGATTTACAACACACACTCACAATTCTGTAACCTCTAAGTTCTAAAGAACTTACTAACACTCAGAATTAGCTTCTACAAAGATTTACAAGAATAACTCAAGAATTAAGCAAAATATGACAAGAATGGAAAACTAAGATTGTTGGAATGTTTCTAAAGTTGTGTTGATTAATTCCTCTGAGTTTCCATCTATTTATAACCTCCATGAGCGTATATGACCGTTGGAAGTGGAATTAAAAAGTCTTACTTTTGAAAAAGCTGCCCGAAAAGGTTAACGTGTGCTATTCTCCCAAATAACGTACGTTAGTCCAATTAACGTGTGTTACCCTCAACTTAACGTACGTTATTCTTCACCTGAGTATTCCATTAATAACGTGTGTTATCTCTATTATTAACCCCCGTTAATTTCCACGTTTCCCATTATCAAAACTAAGTCCGAGATTTTATGTTGATCACCCTTGATCCAACAGTTAAAGTTATAGAAAAGGAATTTTGGGAACAATGGGTTAGTGTAAGACGTGTGTTAAATGTAATATGGAGAAAAGGGTCTAGAGGGGAATGATTAAAAATAAAAAATGGATTAAGATAACTAAAGGGAAATGGAAAAATGCCTAAATGGGAACCCTAGGAATTAATTAAGGAAAATGAGATTTTAGGAAAAGTAGAAGTTAATGAGAAGTTGTACAAAAAACGCAGAAGGGAGAGCTTGGGCATGTCAGAGAGACGTGTGTAGTTCATTGAATACAAGATAAGTATGCATTCAACACTTGCTTAACTATCAATCGTATTTCACATGTTTAACTATGTTGGTTAATTGCGTGCTAAAATGTATTTACACTTAATTAGATTAATTGCTAGTAAAATTGTGTTTTGATAAGGATAGTGCCAGTCCATTATGGATTATTGATAGGTTATATTTTGAACATGTTTTAATGTGTATTTTTATAGTGTTTTGTATATCTATTTGTGTCATTTTTTATGTTTTAAACATATGTAGTTTTGCATCTCATGTTTTTAAAATTTAAAGACTATTTTATACATTATTAATATAAATTTGTCATGAGGAACAATAAACACCATAATCCTAAGGCAGAATTATCTAGTATTGAGCATGCTGAGCGACAACATAGGCATGCCATGAAGGGGCAAGCGAGAATGGGCCTTCTGTCACTTATATGGAAATGGGTCTATACCACAGCACTAGGGTCAAATTACACATATACTGTTTTTAAGTACCATTCCATTTTCCATAAATGTCATCTTAGGAAAGAAATCTCAAGAATATCATCTTTGATGATTCTATTCTTTATATTGTCACGTATAAGCTTTTTTTACATTTTTTTTATATAAGTTGTTATCTTATGGTCAACTTGTAGTAGAAAAAATAAAGATGACAACAAGTTGACAAAACATTAAACAAAAAAAAAATAAATAATAAATAGTCAAACCTTAATTCCCAAATCAATAATACCTACCGCTATCAAATTTTGTCAAATTGAATACGCGAACAAAGTCGACCAAAAGTTGACAAAAAGATGACAACAAGTTGACAACATCTCAACCAGTAAAACTCTATTTTTCAAACCAAAAAACATGCATTACTGTCAAGTTAATTATACACAAAAAATAGAAACATTTTGGTCATCCTTAAGTGACTTAAATTCGTTTAACATAATAATTAGTATTCTAGCTCTATAATTGTTGTTCTACTCGATTCAAGAACAATCCCTCTCTACTAC
>CANYCX012161747.1:0-16044 GCA_948193385.1 Breynia disticha f. nivosa | reverse complement strand
TTCTCAACCTCAAAACCTTGCCTTCCACACATAGATACTTGTAGACTTTACCCTAGAGCATAACCTAGACGGACTCTAAGGTTGTTGGATGGATTTCAGCAAGGTAAGTTTTAATTTAATAAGGTGAGTTTTATGGAGATTGTTGTGGGTTTTTATTTGTTATTAGTAATGGCATGTGTGTTAAGCTCATAATGTGGAAATGATGAGAGATTGAGGATTTTAGGGTTTGGTAATTTGGGATTTTGAGGAATTTAGCGTTCAGAACCCCGGGCAGAGTTGAGCCAAGAGCCGACTTCGTGGATCTCGAGGTAAGTGCATTTTTTATGCTTACCATTGTGGGTTGTACCTTGGCATGGTTAAGCATATTTGATTTATGCTTTATGGTTAAAAATATTAGTGGAATTGTGGTAACATTGGATGAATGCTTGAATGTTTTGATGTGAATTGTTGGAAATTGTGTGATGTTGTACTTTACATATTTTGAATGCAAAATTGATGATTTGAGTAGAAAATGTAGAGTTACTTAATGTAAGTAACTTATCCGGTGTGTTAAGTGATGAAATGAAAAAAAAAGAATTCTTGGTAGTATGTTGTGATAAGTTGAAATATGAATGGTAATTAGGAATGATATATATAGATTAATGTATGAATTGAAGTGATTTGAGAATTAATCATTGCGAATGTGCGAGTTTGCTTGGAATGTCCAAATGTATGATCATGTTGGCTTGAGCCACGAGTTTGGCCATGTATGGTATGTGTGATTATATAATTATGAGTATTGTGATACGATGAGTTATAATGTAAATGGTTCATGCGAGAGTTAAACTTTTTTGTGAAAAGTGTTGATTTTTCATAAGAATATGGCCTCTGAGCATGTTATGGTTATTGTGGTGAACTCGTGAGTAATGAATGATGTGGAACATTCATATGTATGTGATATTGTGGAATGGTGGAATGGAATTGGAAATGATTGTTTTGAATTCATTCATGTCATTATTGTCATTTGTATGGGCACTATTGTTTGTTCATGTTTTGAGACGGTATGGGAAGATGAGATGTTCTTCCCAGGAGGCAAGTTATTCTCCCGTGTGATAAAAAGGGGGATTAGCCCAATGAGCGAGAGCTCAAAATATAAAAGGGGGAGGCGAGATGTTCTCCCCAGATAAGGAAGGCAAGATGCTCTTCCCCGGAAGGCGAGATGTTCTTCCGTATTGAAACAAAAGTGGGAATTAGCCAATTTATGAGAGTGGAGTTTCTCACGCGCGTAAAAAAGACCTTGGGGCATGCAATTGTGTGAATTGAATTCACACTTCATGGTACATACATGTGCATTTCAAATATTGGCATGGTTTGGATATGAATATGGAGTGTTTATGAATGTTATGCGATGTGGTGAATGATGTGCTAGTGTGCGTATGGATTATGTGATTTCTTGAAATGAAAATGTTTGAGAAAGTTGTCTATTAAGTTATGTTTGAGGTTGTGCAGAATGTGAAGTGGTTTTAAAATGGAACATGATGTGGTTTTGCGTTTGATGATGGTTGGAAGTTTTAAAAAATGAAATGTGTTGTATTCTAAGCTTGGTTGAAGTATGTGGATTGTTTAAGAAAGATTACCTATGACTTGAGTTTGCTTGGTGTGGGTTCATAAGTGTAAATGCTACTGTTTTTTGGGAACAACAGGTCAAAACGGGCTGGGAAACGGTCTATGCAACCCGTTCTCCAAGTCGTTTCACTTCCAAAGTCATTCCAGAAGGTCAGAACGGACTGGGAAACGGCCTGTACAAACCGTTCCCCAAGTCGTTCTATTGATGAAGTAAAACAGAGAGGGAGAACGACATGTGTTGGCTGTTCCCTAAGCCGTTCCCTTATCACTGGCAGCCTAAAATGGTAATGGTTTAAGGGGAAAATGAGTTCAATAATTGACCTAGTAGGTAATAGTCTAGTAATAACTAGGATTGATGGCCCCACTTAAAAAATGGTGTGAAGATGCAAATAAGAATGGTATAAGAGTTTTGAAATATGTATAAACACGACAAAAATGGTAAATGAAATACACCGGATATGCGTGGATATAAAGATATCCTGTTTGGTTGTGTTTTGGAAATAAGGAAACTGTATGAGACATGGCAACGGTGAACCATTAGGGAATTAAGGCGCGAACACGGCATCGTGTTCCACGAGCATGCCCGTGTTGGCTGAAGGTTCCCCTGCACCTCATCTTAACAACACTCGGTTTATCACTTACTGAGTATTTTTATATACTCACCCTTGTATGTTGTTTAACGTTGTGCAGGTCTAGTAGAATTTTACGAGGAGGATTCGAGCACGTTTTTATGATCAACCTGGGTAGTGATATAGGAGATTTTAAAATGAGAGTTGTTTATGGTGTTGTAAATTTAAATTTATGTAGGAACATTTCCATCTATTAAACATGCTTTATACTTATTTCAAAACAAAAATATTCATGTTTTTGTATTAATTAAAATAAATTGGATTCAAATTTTGGGCGCAACACTTATTTTACTACTCTCACCTTTTTTTAAAAAAATTCTGAGTCTTTATAAATTTTTGTATTATGACTTTTTGTTTCAAAACATTCATTACTACTCTCACAGTTTTTATTTTAAAATATTTTAATTAATTAATTAATTTTATATTAATTATTGTTAAAAATAATTTTGTAAACTGTTTATAATTTTTGTATTTTCTCTTCACTATTTATTTAATCAATATTTTTTAAAACTTCAATCTCCTCCTAATAAATATTCTTTTAGGCTTCATATTTTGGAGGAATTTATTTTCTGAGAAAATGTATTTTTAATTTTCCAATGTTTGGTACCAACAAAAAATAAGTCAGTAAAATTATAACTTAAAAATAAACAAAAAATAATAATTATTTTTAACATATTTTAAAAAAACATATTTTCTTATCTAAACTATAAATTGTATTTTTTCATACTTTTAAATATTTGAGTATGAAATAACAAAAAATGTGATTCCCAAAAATAAGATTAAGAAACATGAAAAATATTTTTTATAAAAAATAATTTATGCCAAACAAAGAGAGCATTAAACTCTAAATCAAGGTCATGCACTACAATAATTATAAAATTAATTAAAATAATTGATCAAATTTTAAATTATTTTAATAGATTAATTTATTTTATATTAATTGTGCTAGAATAC
Source organism: Breynia disticha f. nivosa (assembly GCA_948193385.1). Lineage (NCBI taxonomy): Eukaryota > Viridiplantae > Streptophyta > Magnoliopsida > Malpighiales > Phyllanthaceae > Breynia > Breynia disticha. The sequence continues at coordinate 12,856 of CANYCX012161747.1, read as the reverse complement.
ATAATCCTAATTGTACTAGAATTTATTTAAAATTTAAATTCAAAATTAAACTCTAAGTCCTATTTTATAATTAAATCATGTTATCTATGTTGATGTATCAATCCATCTTACAATCCACCGATATATATAGTAAACAGCACCCCGCCGCATCGCACGAGTAGTGCTACTAATTTCATAGGACTTCTCTAGAGCATAACTTCTCCCATGTTTGTGTTTGAAAATGACAATGAATGGGACATTCTTACTTTCACATCCAAAGATTCCATCCAAATCTTCTTGTAGAACATATGCACAAGTGGCAGCATGTAGCTGACAACAAGTATTTCTTGACTGCTATCAACAAACCCCAAAGTATACCTTCCTTAATTGTGGGGACAACAGTTTAGAGTCACCCAAAGCCTCCATGGTGTAGGACCAGCCATTCCAAATGATCACCATCATTGGACTCCTTTCTCCTTAAAAGGCAAAAGCCATTGAAGAGTTCAACATTAAATGGACCTTTCTGAACAACCAAGCCCACCTTTAAAATTTGTGAAATCCCAAAACATTTGTAAATATCATTCAGATAATTATGAAATATACATAGTAATGAAATCTCAATTATGAAAATGCCCATGTATATATGTTCATTTATGTGTTTACGAGTTTTGAGTTGTTCAATTATGAAAATGCCCATCTTAATTATTTTAATTATATAAATGTCAAATATTTGTCAAAAGTTATTAAAGGAAGCGCATTAAAAGTTGTGCCTTTTTTAGAGCTGTTTATACGACTGTTGATTTGCTTTCAGTTTACACAACTTAAAGTAGGGTTATGTAACTTTTGTCTTTCTCGTTCTCTCTCTTCAGAAACAAAAGTGAACTTTCTCTAGTGCGGGGCTTTAAAAAGAATTTTGTAACGTTATTTTCTCTTGATTCTTGAAGATAAAGGTGTCAAAGTTCTTGCTTTTATTAAAGTTTTTGGCCTATGAGTTATCATCTGTGTTTTTTTTTGTTTTTGTAATGTTTTTGCAGATGACGATGATTTAAAAATCCTTTCTTTTTTTTTAAAGAGATTTCATGTTTTCACAGAAGAAGGTGATATAAAAATCCTTTCTTTTTTATTGTTTTATTATGTTACGTTATGCCTGCTCGATTTTATGCTCTCTTTGAAGGGTTTTGTATGCTGATGCATTCTTGGAGGGTTTTGTTTAGTGCAATGTATATTCCTTGAGAGAAAGAGTGTGTGCTAGTGTATTGTATCGTTATTGTAACTTGTGTTTTCTGTAGTTTTTCAGCATGTCGTCCAAAAAAGCAAAGGAGTCTAGCAGGAAAAGGAAAGATGTCCCTACTGATAAGAAAAAACAAACTATCTTGGTTTTTAAAAAGCCAAGAGATGTTGAGCCTTCATCTGGGGTAGGCAAATGTGCTATAATATAGTGTTTTTGAGGTGGGATTTTGAGTTAATTGACTTATCTAACAGTTTTCAAACATGGTTGAACAAAGTTTGTTCATATTTTTAAATGGTTAAAGCTGAAATTATAAAATGATATCATGCATGAACAAGTATAAACATATATGAACATATGTTATTTGGTCATTCTTATATTTTGTTTTTTGCGAACAACAATGAACACAGAAGAACATTTTTACACGGAGACGTATAATATATGAACATATGTTATTTGGTCATTCTTATATTTTGTACTTGCGAACAACATTGAACATATAAGAACATTGTACTGAATGGTCCTGTTTTTATTCTAATTTCAGGTTGATGATTTAATGATTAATTCTAAGAAACATTTCAAGTCCAAGGTGTCGTGTGCCACATGTCTAATTTGTCTGAATTCCTGAAGACACATCTATCAGAAGCGACACTCGTCAAGTTTCGACAAACTATTTTTGGATGGGTTTTGGACATGGGAAATATGAATGTACAGGCTCAGTTACTGCATGGTCTTTGTTTGAGGGAAGCTGCTTGCCAAGACGTAGAAGCTATGATGTTTAAAGTGGGTGGTCGGTACCTAAGGTTTGGTCTAGAAGAATTCTGTATAATGACAGGATTGAAAGTTTAGGGTAGCTTAGAATATCCAAAGTTCGAACCTGTTCACTATAGACTGAATGAAAAGTATTTCCCTCAAAAGTCAGAGATTGAAAGGAATTTTCTGAAGGAGCTTTTGGTAAACAAGTGGGTCGTCGATGAAGATGACGTTGTGAAGTTTGCTGTTATGCTTTCTATTTTCTGGTTTTTTAATGCTTCAACTAAAAAGCTGTCCAAAGATGATTTTGCGATCGTGGAGTCGGGGGCTTGACATTGACTATCCTTGGGGGCTTGCAAGTTAGACCTCTTTCCCATCTTCTGTGAAGGACAAACTAGCTAAGTCTGATGTTGCAAAGAAGGGACCCTCATATGAAAAATACCATTATCACTACTTGCGACCCAAACTCCTTAAGTGGATGCCCAAAGGGAGCTCTAAACTGCCATATAGTGATGTCTGCACACAGATTTTTTATTTTCTAGGGGTATGTTTTTTCACTATATTTCCTATATGTTATAGATGTTTATTGTTGTTTTATGATGTTCATATAATTTTTGTACATTTTCCATTGCAACTAGAGGTTGACAATGTTGTCACAAAAGAGGATGAATCTGAAGACCTGCCAATTGTGTACATGAGAGAAGCTGCAAAAAGAAGAGAAAAACAAGCATCAAGTTTTGGTCATTCAGCACGTGCTGACCACGACCAATTAGATGTTATCAACGGCAGGTTAGATTCTTTAAGTGAAGAAATTACAAGTGTTAAGGAGAAATTCTCTTCTTTCAAGGTTGAGGTGCTCAGTATGATTGTTGAGCTTACGACCAATTTCGGGATCATGTCTGAAAGAATGAACATGCCACTTGTTACTGATCGTGGGCAGGTCAAATTTTCTATATTATTAATTATAAATTTGTTTTACATTTTTTTATGGTACATGTTTAACGGTTATGTTGCTTTAAATTTTATGTATGCAGTCAAAATTGAGTGAAGATCATGTAGTCAAGTCTGGCGATACTATCAAAAGCAATGAAGGTTTGATTGGAGTCATTGCTACAAACGCTGCTCGCACAGATTTGGATGAGGGTCCTCCATTTGACATTGCGTTGTCTATTGGGCGTGAGGTACAATTTTCGTCCAACACTTTAGAAATATGTTTCATTTGACAAGGATTGAGATTGTTTTGCAAGTGGAACATTTTTTTTGTTGCTATCTGTTGTTAAATGCTCATTTCTGAAAATGATAACGTCATTATTAAAACAATAATAGTACATGTAATGAATCAGATGTAGTGCTATATGTAGGAACATATAAGAACACAAATGAACATTCAAATGGTTAAAGCTGAAATTTTAAAATAATATCATGCACGAACAAGTATAAACAAATATGATCATATGTTATTTAGTCATTCTTATATTTTCTTTTATGAATAAAAACGAACATAAAAGAACATTTTTACACGAACAAGTATAATATATGAACTATGTTTCAATCAACGATATTTCATGATCTATTGTTTTAACTGTTTTTTTTTGCTTTTTGTATACAATGTTGATGCGATGAAAGGAGTTATTGATTACCCAGTTGGTGACATTTCTGAAAGAGTAGATGAGTTGCCCAATTTTAATGTGGATGAGGTATTCGAGGTTGTAGCTGGTGATAAATCTGATGAAGTGATTGGTGTTGGGGATGTTGAAGTACCCGCTGAGATCACTAGAGATGTGGGAAAAGGTAAGGTCGGCATTGATACGGAGCAAAGGTCCGAATTAGAAGTAAATCAGAAAAAAGATGTAGCAAAATTAGGTAGGTTTGATGCGGGGGTTGTACAAAAGAAACGCCGACTGAAAACACCCAAGAAGAACCAGATTAAATACAAATACATATAACACTTTGGCAAAGTTGGTGAGATTATGGGCACGAAGAACGAGGGCAAGGTGCGTGTCATTAAGGGTGGTTATCCGCTAGATACCTACATCTTATCGGCTATGGATTATGGAGACATGATGAAAGAGATCATGAAATTTGTTGATGCTGGAACCGTTGAGTCGATTGACCCACTTTTGTTCTCACAAGCGGAGTAAGTAATCCGTTGATGTAATTACTTTGTTTCTATGTCTATTCTATGTTTATTTTTTAACAAAATTTCTTTACACAGCTTGACCAAGTCGATTTATGTAGCCGGAGTTGAAATAATATCAGAGGCTTTGGATTTCCAAGTCGGTGTTGTAAGTACCAAGTTGTGGCTGTTTGATCTTCTCTACGGGGGACGTAAACTGCTTGATTCTGTGAGTTTTCTTGTTGAATTCATTGTATTATGAAAAATTTTATATTTTGCATAAACAGAAATGAACACATATGCTTAAGTTAGTGTATATGTTTTGTTGTACTTAATGAACATATAAGAACATGTATAAACAACAGTTCTGATGCTTCTCCTGATTTTTTGATTTTGTAGCACATCAACATTTTCCTTTATTACTTGAGGAAAATGACCAAATACAGAAAATTACCGAAGAAAATAACAACCACTGATGATTTGTTTGACCAAATGTTAACATTGTATCATTCAATGTATGTCTCTGCTCGGAACGAGGATCGGGATAAAATGTTCAAGGACCCAGAGAATTTGCTATGCAGGTATACGCTCGGATTGGATTTGGCGTGCAACCATTGCTGGAAGGAACATGACCACGTGCCTTTTCCAGTAAACACTGGGGATCACTGGGTTTTACTCCGTCTTGACATGGAGGTTAAGGTATTGTTCCTTTATGATTCCATCCGAAATGAAGGACATGATGCAGATGTCATTCGTAAACTTGATCGATACTCTAAAATGCTTCCCTATTTCATGAGGTTGTCTGGTATATGGAAGAAATCAAATCAATTTAATATGTCTGAGTTCCAGGTCATCTTCGTGGATAATTTACAGGCTCAAGAAAAACCGTAAGTATCAACAACAAAAATGAACAAATTAGAACTTTTTCTTTTCAACACGATGTTATTGTATTATTGTTTTTGAACTTTTCAGGGACTGTGGAGCTTTTGTCATGGCGTCTACTGAATTTTTTGTACACAATCGTGTTGATTTGGTGGATAAAACGTTCAACATTGAATATACCGGGAACGTATAAGTTGTTTGTTATACCACTACGCCAAGATGAAGCAACTCAATGACATCACCAGTGACGACAAAGGATTCTTGAAAAACCTCAGAAGATCAGGAAGGGCAAGAAAAAGATAACTTAATATGTGTTTGATGTTTTTTTGTTTCTGGATGAAATTTTAAGTAGTTTAAGTGATGTTGAACGGTTTTTTTTGGGAAGTACGTTGGTAATGGTTGAATTTTTTTGTCTGAATCTTGTGAACAAATACTTTACTTTATGAATGATCTGTTACTTATAATTATAATGTTATTTTTCTCAAACTTGTATATTTGTCATTCATGCTTATAATTGTTTTTGTTAATTTAAATGGATATCAATTTTTTATGTTCACCATTGTCCATGCATTTTTATACCTAAAACTGATTTTTTGGTATTCTCAATGGGGAACAAGTTTTTGTGTCAGGACTCTAATATAGTGCGTTACGTATGAACATATCAGAACAAAAAATGAACATGTCAAATGCTTATATTTTTATTGCGAACTTTCATATTTTGGTCATTCAACAAAATTGAATATAAGCATTTGCACAATTATTTTTTATTTTCAACAACTAAAAACACAGATGAACAACCATATGAGTTGTTTTCCTTACGTAGGCATTTTTTACAAGTTCTCCTGTTATGGTTTTCCTTCTTGCATGTACTGCATATATTTTGATTGCGGTACATTTCTGCTGCTCTATATCTATTCTTTCTGATTCGGCCAACTTTAACTTTTCTAGCAGGAACTTTGACGACCTTGTTCTTTACCTCGTCTGGAATGTTGTACTCCGCGGAGGTTGGTATTGAATTCACAATTGGCCTGTATGTCTGTTTTAATGTTTTAGTCATGTAGAACGGTGAACAAAAATACTCAACCGGAATGTTTCTTTCACCATAATGGGAACTACGTGTCGGCAAGGTAGCTGCTAACTTTGAAATTTGTTGCATGTAAAAAAAATGGTTAGTAAAGGATTTTTGAGTCACTAGACAGCGATTTACCATAAAAAAAATGGTTAGTAAAGGATAGTAGGCATCTTAAGCTTTCCAACGAGTCATCATTTGCCCGATTTGGAGCTAAAATGAAGGAGTTATGAGGGTTGGAAAACTAGGGTTAAGGGGAAAGCGGGAATGGAGAAGAAAGCAGAAATGCTTACCTTGATCAAATTCAAGAACTAAGTTTGAAAGCTCCGTAGTGGCTGATCTTTGGTGAAGATTGATGGTGGAAGTGTGTTTTTGGTTATGGAAACAAAGAAGAAAGAAGAATAGCGTGAAAGTGGTTGTGGGAGGGAGAGAGTGACGTATGGTGTAGGAAAAAGAAAGAGGAGGGAAAGGTTTTAGGGTTTGGTTATTGGTCCTTTTTGGGCCAAGTCTACAATTCCCTTCGTAAACCTCCTTCTAACTCGACCCACACTGAAATCCTAACATTTCATTCCCGAAATTTTTATTTTTTCTAAATTCCTAAACTCTCCCTTTTTAACCAATCATAACTAATTTCACTAGATGAATTGTCTAAAATAATTGCGAAAAATTTACCCTCATTTTTCTAGGTATTTATTTTATTATTTTTAATTAAATCGAAATTCCGGGCACTACACCTTTGGCACCTCTAATGCAAGAACACACATAGTGTCATGTAGAGGTGGCAAAACGGGTTAACGGGTCGGGTTCGGGTCGGGTCGACATGACCCGTTAACACGTATAACCCAAACCCGAACCTGACCCGTTAATTAAACGGGTAACCCGACCCGACCCGTTTATTAAATGGGTTGACAGGTTGACCCATTAACCCGACCCATTTAACCCGTTCATTAAATGGGTTGAAGGGTTGACTCATTAATCTAACCCGCATAAGACCCGTTTATGTTTAATTTAACTCAATTTAGATCTAAATAGTAAACTAAATATTTATATTTATTATGTTTATATTTTTAAAATTATATTTTGTATTTATTATAAATATTTTTTTTTAAAAAATATTTAACGAGTTATAACGGATTGTATTCGGGTCGTGTCGGGTTTACCTGTTTAACAAGATTTTAAACGAGTCATAAACGGGTCAACCCTTTTACGATCCAAACTCATTTAAGCAAACTCAAACCCGCTTAACTTCGTGTCGGGTCGTGTCGGATTATCGGATCGGGTCAATTTTTGCCAGGTCTAGTGTCATGCACGAGAATTCAAATCCAAAAATGCAATATGAAAACTTTATAGTACCAACACAATTATAACCATCATCAATCATTATCATCCATTTGTCAATCACCATAATATTTCTCAAAACTCATCCATTAGTCTTTTCATATTATACAATCAAATTAGGACATCGACAACAACACAAATTCCAAGTCATGCACAAATTTAACATAATATAACACACCCAAACAACAACACAAACAACACACACACACATACAATACATATGATTATCACCACATATCATTATCCATACAAAGGCAACCAAAGGTACACTAACATCGCAAGTCTGAGCTACTCTTGCCCCTCTGATAACTGCTCTAACTTTGCATTCTCACTAACTCTTTGGAACATTAACATTCATGCATGAATACAAACAATATCAAATAAAATTTTTTTCTTTATAAGTTTTACTTGTAAAGATTATTCCTTTCTATTGTTTTAATCATTGTTACACATCCTTACAACCATCCTAATAACTAGACTTGCTTCTCTCACTTAAAGTTCCTACCTTGAACACAAAACCCTGCTTATCCGATCTCCTTCCTTCATTTCCACTTTTACCGTTTAAATTGTTTTTGAATATTTCTTAATAAATTCTCAAAACGACATGTCGCATAACACGTGACTTAGTCAAATATAACAATCAAACGACATATGACATTATGAAATCGGTAAATGATAACTCCATACTTCTCCAGTATATCAAACACTTCATTCATAAAATTGAGATGCAATCCATACCTAAACCCAATAAAAAAAATACTTTTATCATAGTTGAACATAATAAGTCAAATATTCTTGGCAGGAACTAATAAAAATAATATCAATAATCAATCAATATTTTCCTTTTTTCATCATAAAAGTTAATTTTTGACACATTTTCACTTTCGTAAGTAAAATCTACAAAAGTAACATAGGATACCGTTTAATATTTTTGAAATTCAAATTGTAAAATCTTAGGGTGTGTTCATTAACAGGAAACTATTTTTAGTTGTCAATCTCTAATTTTCTTAATTTTCTATTTCTAAGAAAATTATAGAAAATTTAGAAAACAGACACTTTTCTATTTTAAAATACTCAACAACTTGTTCAAATTTAACTAATTTTTTAAAAATTTCTATAAAAGAATATAAAAAATATATTATTTATAATTTTTTAACTAATTTTTCATAATCAAATTGAAAAAAACATTTCAGATTTTATATTAAAAATTATTAAAATATATAAGGCAATAATATATATAAAACAATCAAATCTATACATGAATAATTATTTTATAAAAATAAAGAATACATATAAACCCTCTGTACAATCATTTTACTACAAAAAAAATGATATTTTTAAATTTGTGAGATAAAAAAGTTTTAGCGTGTTTTGTAGTTTTCTAACTCAGAAAACTGTGAAAAACAAACTCCATTTTATAAAAGAAAACGGTGAAAAACTACTTTTAGTAGTTTTCAATTTAGTTATAATTTAGAAAACCTTGTTTTATATTTTTCTTGGAAAAAAAATGGTTTTGAACATGTTTTTTAATTTTTCAATTTTCACAGAAAAATTTTCTAGAAAAGTAGAATAATTTTTTGTTAATGAACGCACCCTTAAATATTTTACAAAAACAGTAACTGAATCCAAAACAATTAATTACGATAACCACCAAAATTTCATTTATGGAAAGTCTTGTAGACATACCTTATTAGTAAATTAAAATATTTTGAATTAAAATTTGTAGTCCAGATATAAAAAGAGTCTTCCCATTTCATTATCATTCAGATTGAGGCTGTTAACTCAAAACGCCGTTGTTTGGCTTTACTTGTGCATGCATGGAAGACAAAACAATAATGGATAATCAATCTTCGGTTAATTCCACCATCAAAGATGAGACCTGTGAGACCAAACTAGTTCAGCATGCCTCAATACCCAAAAAAGAAAATTGTGAAGGAGATGGTGACTTCAAGAGTCCTGAACAAGCTATGACGAAAAGGAAGACATCAGAGATGTCTTTAGGGTCATCAAATTCTATCAATCAAAGTGAGAAAAGGAGTAGAGGTCGACCTCGTGGTTCTGGAAAACTACAACTCTTGGCTTCTGTTGGTATGTTTGCTCACTTCACATATTTGGTCAATTCATGGATATTCTTGAATAGATATAAAGATTGAAACTTCAATTTAAATATATTAATTATTATGGCTTGAAAGTAGTTCAAAAATTTTAGATTGAAAATTTTATTTTTACATTTGGGGATGAAATTTAAGGTGGAATGAGTGTGTGAGTAGAGGATGTATGTTTTTAACTTTGTTATTTTATTCTTCTAAAAATATTAAGTAAATTGCATATTAACTTTTCTTCTAAATAAATTTTTAATTACAAGGAAGACTTTACATAAAATAATTAATTATTGTTATACATCATAAAATAAAAATAGTGTAAACATATATGAAAAAAATTATTGCATTCTATTTTATTTTAATATTGTACCTAAATATTGTGGACTCCACATTGTGTTTCAGCTCAAGATAATAATCGCCTGTAAGCATCTATGGGTGGGTATAATCGAACCGAACTGTTTAACCGAACCGAACCGAAGTGAATTTAGTTTTTTCAGTTTGGTTTGTTCGGTTTATTTGGTTTATTCAGTTTTATTAGTCGGTTTGTTTGATTTACTCAGTTCGGTTTTAGTTTTGATTTTTGAAAACCGAATAAACTGAACAAACCAAATTTTTTTAAAAAAAATTAAGAAATATATATTTTAAATATGTTAATTTATTTGTTTTGACTTATTAATTGAGATTTTTATTTAAATTTTAGTTCAATATTTATCTAAACTTGAAATAAAATGGGTAAGTTACAATTAAATTAAAAAAAACAACTAAATATTTTAAAATAAGTAAAAGAAATTTAAAAAAACAAAAGAAAAATATTTTGGTTAAACCGAACAAACTCAAAGAACCAAACAAACTGATCACTTTAAAATTCGGTTCGTTTTATTCAATTTACACAAACACTTTGGTTTATTAGTATTTCGGTTCGGTTTAAATCGAACCCACCGCCCCTAATAAGCATCCCACTCTCTCAAATTTGATATGTCACTATCATTTGAATGGCAAGCTTGCATTTTTATCGTCAAACCCATATGACATGGTAGGAAAGATCTAAGTTTCAAGAAGAAAATTGTGTTGCATTATTGTGATATTAGTATGGATGTCACGTTATTTTTCATGACATTAGCTACTAAAAAGTTTTATAGTAGCCTTTAAATCATATTTTTATTCAACTTTTAGAAGCTCAATATGTATGATCTTAAAAATTTATAGAAAATACAAATGAAAAAAATTTTCATTAAGCCTTCTAATAATAGAGCAAAATATATATAATAGATGCACTATTTATGTATTCATTTTAAAAGTTCATCTATAACCTTCTTGATTTGACTGATCAAACAAATATATAGTTATTTATGAAAAAAATTGAAAAATCTAATGATTAATATCATTTGTATTTATAATTAACAAACTTAGAAGGTTCACACATCATTAAAATGATTGTTATAGGTGGTCTTCAAGCAGAAACAGCTGGTGGAGCATTTACCCCTTATATATTGACTGCATATGCAGGAGAGGTATTGCATTTTATATTAAGACTATGTTTGCTAACTTGTCTTCTCTAAATTAAAATTATCCTTCCACAAAATCGTCATATTATTAAGTTTTATTTTATTGTTAAATTTGTAGGACGTTATGAAGAAACTTGTAGCGTTTTCTCAAAATGTTGCTCGACCAATTTGTATTCTTTCTGCTAATGGTACTATCTCGAGTGTTATGCTTTGTAACCCTAGTTCTTCTAGTGGAACAGTGAGATATGAGGTAACATATTTTCTCAAACCCCCCATTTTTAAGCTACTTTGAAACTTATGATATGTTTATTTTATTGCCTTATGTCTGTGATCCATTCTATGTTAAGGTTGAAAATCATTTTGCATAGTTTGTGACTTAATAAAATAGCAAAAGCATATATATGAATCCATGATTAAAACAAGTTTTATAATCTAGGTATGTAGAATTCTAATTTATTCCATCTCTCTTATAAAGATGGGGTTTCCTTGAAAAGAGAAAAACTGTATGTTCTAGTACGATGATCATGGTACCATTAATGAGAAGCTTGTTTAAGCCCAAAGATGAATTTCTTTACTTTTCAAACCAAAGGCTATGTATTTTCTATAACTATGCATTCAAATTGCTCCATACAAATAGTTTCCTAGGGTTCACCATTTAAAAAAGTTATTTTAACATCTATATAATATAGCACAAGATCATAAATTGCCATGAGTGCCATCATTACTTCAAAGAAGGTAGAAAGACAGTCTGTTCATAATCAATATTCATTTCTAAGTAAATCCGTTTGCAACAAGAATAAGAACATGATAATGGTTGATAACAACCAAATATTTTGGAGCAACTTATAAAAAAGCAACTTATCATTCTAGAGTTCGATTTCTTTTCATTAGGTCTATAAGGTCAATCAAATTTCTTTTGGTTTGTCTCCCTCACCGTCCACAATAACATCAATGACCACCATACTTTGTTGTCCTAGTCTTTACTGCATACCATTAATCACTTAGTCAGGGGAAAACAAAATTTTTGTACTTAATATATTGTTAAAACTAAAAACTATATAATTCTGTACTAATCTTGTTCTAATATCAGTTTTTAGAATGTTATAGTGTTTTAAGCAAAATCTATAATTAAACAAAATCAATCTTTTATGTAAAATATGTTGGACAATAAAAAAATATAAATGTGGGCGTATACGAATCCATGATATTAATGAGTTGGTTAAGAAAGTAATTTCCTAGTTTATTATCACTCTCTTATTCTTAGAGAGAGAGTTTTTCCTTTAAGGTAACAAAGAGTTTATGTACTGTCATGCCCAATTACAGGCTCAACCCAAGACATAGACTAGTAAAGTTTATGCCAAGGGCCTCCAATATTGATAGTACCTACAAAAAATGTATAGTTGTAAAAGTCATTATTTTTTAAGTCTAAAAAAGTGGCCAACATGATGGTTCAAATAACTTTAATCAAATTACACATATATCATTTTTAAAGTATCTTTTTCATAAATGTCAACTTATGAAAGAAATCTCAAGAATGTTATCTTTGATGATTCTATTCCCTATATTGTCACATATAAGTTTTTTTTTACATTTTTTCTTTGAGTTGTCACCTTATGGTCAACTTGTAGTAGAAAAATAAAGATGACAATAAGTTGACAAAACTTTAAAACAAAAAATTAAAAAAATAAATAATCAAACCCCAATTCCCAAATCAGTAATACCTACCGCCCTCAAATTCCGTCAAATTGAATACAAGAACAAAGTCGAGCAAAAGATGACAACAAGTTGACAATAGCTCAGCAAGCAAAACTCTATTTTTCAATCCAAAAAAATGCATTATACACGAAAACAAAAAAAAATAACAAGTTGACACAAAAAGAACAA
>CANYCX012161275.1:0-14639 GCA_948193385.1 Breynia disticha f. nivosa | reverse complement strand
AATGTGGGCGTTTTTCTTGATGATTTTCGAGTGGGAATGGCTTAGGATTGAGGTTGGGACATGTGGGAAGGATTTTGGGACGGTTTTGGGAGGATTTGGCCGAATTTTCGTCTCTTTTTCTCTCTCCCCGACGAACATTCGCGTCTGACTTAATGAGTCTGCCAGAAGTGGGCAAACGGCCAAGGCAAATGGCCTACTGGCAGTTCCTCCCGCCCGTTTCCACTCCTGGAGATTTGGTTTTAGGGGGAAACGACCATGCAGGCCGTTCCTTGGCCGTTTTCGGCCAGTTTTCGGGCAATTTTCGACGAATTTACAAAATTTTAACTTGGTATTTTCGGAGCGTTACACATTGCCGTTTAGTTTGGTAAATTTTCAATTTTGAATTAAATTTTGAATTAATTTTTCAATTCCACAATTTTAGCAAAAAAAAAGATTATTTTTTTGTTTTAGGTGAGAGAAATTAAATATCATTCTCTCTTCTCTTTTTTCCATCGTTGCACGATAGTCCTCTCCAAGGTTTTTAAGGTTTCTGTAAAGGAGGATTTTTCGAACAAAAATGATGAGAACCAAACAAATGGCTCCCAAAATAAAGAAGAAAAATGTGATTATCGAAGAAGATTACTCCTCAAGCGAATCAGACGATGTGCAACAATCGCATGAAGTATGTTCTCCATGTTTTTGTTCAATTTTTGTTAATTTTTTTGTGGGTTTGTTTTTTAGAGTCGTGTGGTTTTGTAATGTGTTGTGTTATCAGAGTTTCAATTTATGAATGATTGAATGTGGGTATCTCAATGTGCCTAAAGTTTTTGGGATTCAACTTTTTCAGAATATGAACGAATGATGAGCGAATATGAAAATTGTGAGTCTTTTTATGTCTAGGGTTAGTGGGTTTTGTTTGGAATCATAAATTTGTTTGGTTTATGATTTGTCCAGTTGATTGTTGAGACATGCTTTAGGGTTTTTATAAGGCAAAATCGAATGTTCTGACTTTTTGTAATTTTTATGGCTATTTGTTACTAGGCTTTTGTTTTCCAATACCTTTTTTTATTTGTTTTCACACGTTATACTAAGTCTGTTTGTATATGTTGATTTTTTTTGTATTGATGATTTAAATTAATTTTTGCAAATGATTCCATCTGTGTTCTCAATTTTTGTCCTCGGATATCTGGGTGTATTAGGTTCAATTGTGGTATTGAGTGTCTAAATGTACCTAATGTTTTTGGGAGTTCATCTTTTAGGAGATGAATAAATGTAGTAGAATCAGAAGGTTGTGAATCTGGTTGTGTCCAAAATTAGTGAGTTTTTGTTAGAATATTTGTACTTTGTATGAAAATTTTGTGTATACTTATTGATAGGGTGTCGTTCTTTAGTTTTTTAAGATTGTTTTTGTGTCTTTTATGTTTGTCTTTTGACTTTTTCCAGCTGAGATATTAATTAGTCATGAGTCCCATAGTGTTCTCAAAATATTTGACGTGTTTATAAGTTCTTTTTGCCAACATACATTTTTTATTGTAACTATATCTTTTCCATCGGCAGGTTCGCTAGCCAAGAATCATTAGTGCTGACAAGTCAGTTTCGAAACATGAAGGTAAACGGAAAGTTTTGGCTGGGGAGAAGAGTGCTTCTGATACAATTAAGGCGAAAAAACAGAAGACTAAATTAAAGGACGAGCGAAGAAATGATTTGATTATGTTTTGAGTCTAAATAGGTCTTTTTCTACTACAATAAAAGTGTATTATCGTGTCCTACACATTTTATGTGTTCAAACGTGCACATGCACCGAAAAAACTGTATTTAATATTGCAAACATTCTTTTAATTGTTTATAAATTTTTTGATGGTTAACATTGTTTCAAATAGAAGTTTGTTTGTGTCCATACACTTGCATCAAAATTTGTATTCATATTATTGACATTGGAATCTTAAAATTTTGAAATATTATCCCATACATTTTCATATTGTAGTAATACATCGATATCATCAATTGAGTTGACATATCTGAAAAAATTGTGTTATGTGTATTCAGTCAAATAATTTATATTATATTAAAAAATGTGTCTTTAAGTACTGATGAACATGAAAAATGTGTTTATATGTGTGTTTTTGTATTTTTTCCATATAAACAACAAAATCTAAAATAATAAAAATTTGTTTTCATTTATGTATAATATTTTTACAACAATGTATCCATTAGCGATGATTGAGTAATTATTCTGGGTTTTTCATTCATGAATATGTGGGGAATAAATTTTTGTTTCTCAATTTTTGTTTTGCTGCGTTTAAATAAAGGTGTAGCCTTTTTTATAATTAGGATGTTTTATTTTGAAATTTCAAAGTCTTTAATTTTAAATGTAAATGCACTCCTTAATAAGTGCTTAAATTTGGGTAATTTTTTTTCAAATTTAAACAGATTGATGGGTTTTTTAATTTCACAAATGATACCTAATTTCAAATTTAAAATTTTGTCATTTTAGTTGAAGTTAAATGAAACTCTGCCATTTTAAAGTTAAAATTTTGTGATGGCATATATGTATATTGAGTTTAAAAAGATGTTATTTGTGTAATTTTTCCTTGATTTAGGGTCTATTAGAGATTGCTAATGAAAATTGTTGAAGTAGAAGAAAGCATCGTGTTTAAAATTGTTGTTGAAAAAATCAGCTAGCTGTTTGATAGTTTATTATAAAAAAAAATCGTTGTTAACAAAAAAATTATTTAAAATTTTCATAAAAATATTATGATAAATTATTTCAATAGAAAATATATAAATTGGGAGAAAATATCAAAATTATTTTTATATAATATTTTTAAATTTTGTAAATAATAATTAATATTTTGACTTAAAAAGGTTACTACAAAACAATTATTAGATATATTATATTATATTGAAATTAAATTATAATGAAAAAATATTATACTAGAAAAATGATGTACTATACTTAAAAAGTAATTTTTTTGACAAAACATCAAATGCTTATTTTTTTTAGATAGTAGATATTTCAAAAAAAAATACTTTTAATAAAAAATAACTTTTAAATAATATAAAATAGACTCGTAAAGCACAACAACCAATTAAGCCATCCCATACTTTTATTTAAGTAACTAGTAATTTTGAAAAATAAAACGCATTTAAACCATAATGGAATATTTCATATTTTACATTAATGAAGTACCATTTTAATTTAAGACATTACAAAATAAATTTTCTTATTAAATCGGTTAATTAATTTAAGACATTTTAATAATTAGTGAGCTTATTCAAGTTCAAATTTGAGCATAATCTCATTTTAAAAAAGTATCTTAAGTCTAACTATCTCTTTAATTATCACAAATTTTAATATAAGATCGAGGTATATACACAATAAGGTGGCAATAATTGAAATTTTAATATGAGATAACAGTATATACGCAATAAAGTGGCAATTCAGATCTAAACAAGTTAATCCGTTTGTGACCTGATTTCCCCAATCCGCTTGCGAGAGATACGACTCGTTTAAATTTGCCTATGTATCAATCAAACACGGACACGACTCGTTTATGCATTGGTCGAACAATCTGCTGTTGCGGACTACGGCTGGCCTCAGATACACTTGTATGAATAATAGTAGTATTTCAGATGTCAAACACTAATACAGTCGGTAGAGCTCAAAATAGGCATCAAACATGACAGAAAAACGAAATACAGTATCGGAACAAGGGCAGAAGCCTCTAAGATTATAAACTTCACCATCTTTACACATTTCCTATTTCAGTAGCCTATTTTTTGCTAGCTCGGAAATCAGCTCAGAATAAGTGTTCATATCATAGAAGTTCGATGTTATTCAGAACCCAAATGAAATCTGGAAGAACGGCATGAGTCTTCAAAGAGATGTGGGTTGTGGGCTGTACTTCTTCATCAGGTTGTTTAGTTCCCCATCAAATTCCTGCTCCAGTCCAACCAATTCCTCCCAATGCCTCCGCTTCAACGCAGTCATCTTCTCCTCGTGCGCTTTTATCAGCTCATCCCGCTGGCCAACAAACTCCTCCATTTCCTTCTCTTGCAGCTGGATGAACTTTTCGAACTTTTCCACCCTACAATTTAAGAAACCCGAGAAATTGACAACAATGCATGCATATTGCGGCAACTTGTAACATTCATGAAAAATTTTCACATTCTGTAAAGTAAATAATATGCACCAAGTCACAAACCTGCGCCTGTAGTCTTCATTGTTTGACGAATTTTCATTCAACTGCTTCACCTTCTCACGCTCTTCCTGCTGCAATTTCTCAAAATTCTCTTCTTTGGCATCTCTTTCTTTATGAATGAGATCAATTTGATCTTTGAAAAATTTCTCTTGGAAATCCAGCTTCATAAAAAAATTAAGTACAAGATAACATAGATAAGTGCTAATATCGATTCAACAACATATGGAAGCAAATTAAATGAAGGAAATCAAACTATCAATTTCTACCAAATAAAAGAGAAGATCAGTACATAAAACTACCTCTTCTTTCTGCTGCTCGTGGTACACTTGTGTTCTCTGCCTTACAATACGGTTTTCTTCAATAGTCTGGCGCAATTTCTCACTGACAATGCCAAAAGATTGTTGCAGAGCCTTGACATTTCTTCGTTCCTGAACAGCCTTGTTTCTATAGTAGATAAGCTGTTGGTTATCCTCGCTCATCTTATCCAGCTGCTTAACAACCATCTCAATGTATGACCTCATATCATATTTCAGTTTGGACCTCCCTGCACAACAGCACAACACATTACATCACGTTGACTGCAGATTTCATGATAAATAAACTAGTAATTTATATGAAGAAATGAGGGGTGTTTGGACACAAGAAGAATTGACGGGGGAGTGTACCATGTGAGTGCTGATTGAAGATGTCCAAATCCTCCTTCAAAGCCATATAGCCATAGAGCTGTCTATCCCCACCAGGATTAAATAGAATCCTACTACGGTGCTCCCAGGCATTTCTATCAGTTCCTTGATCAGTAAAATGCTTATCCAGACGCTCAGCTTCCAAATAACCCCTAGCAGAACTTTCAAATATTAACATGCTCATCCCACGATGTCCTTGGGGACCATAAGAATGCCTGGCCTTCACAGCAGCATACTGACTGAAGTAGTCAAGAAGCTCTTGATTCCCCATTCCAATCCACTAAATATTCAATCAAATACACAGAAGAGTCGGATATTACTATCGTAATAAACAAATTATATTAAATGCAAGATTATATGGAAATCAGTGCAAGCACACAGGAAATGTGACTCTACCTTCTCATTATCATTTTTGTCAAGTCTAGTATTCATAATGATAACCATGGGAGGCCAAACTATTTCATGGTCTTTCTCCTCGTCCTTAAGACCCCTCCATTTTCCATAAATTTCACCGGCTGGCATGACCGAAGTGCCCCTCCGATATAGGTCCTCCTCCAGAAGCTCAGCGAGCTCCCGATGTAACTTCACCCTTTTTGAACCTTTAGTTTTAGCATGTGTCATTAGAGGCATCAGGCCTTTGTACCAGTCAATGGCACCAGGGCCATTTTGACAAGCCGGACAGTGCCATTGCCTTTCTGGTTCATTGATCTCTTCCACAGACAAGTTGTCCAAACTCTCGAAGAATTTTTTGAACCACCTATTCTTCTTACGGGACTCATGGCTCTGTTGACTGGTATCAGAATCAAAATCTTCACTTAACAGGTCGTCATCAGTATCATCCATGACATCGTCATCTTCCTCATCATCTTCATCATCAACAGGATCCTCATCATTGACGTCAAAATTATCATCTTTCTTCAGATCACTCTCTTCACTCTTAACATTTCCACGCCTAGACTGCCAATTCCATCCATGCTCTAGAGGAGGTCCAATGTTAGGTTGGGGTGCCATATGGTTATTCCCCACAGAGATAAGTGATGGCTGTACCCATGCATTTCCTCTGCCACTGGACCTTCTAGAATCAGAAGTTTGTGTCATCACAGAATTTCCGGCTGGCCTTCCTGATCCAACATTGTTCCGCATGCCATACTTCTGCCCTGCATCAGGTTGAACCCATGCCTTCTGATTTGAAACTTGAGGACCTCGTGCTTTAGAATTATTGTTAACAGCAGCTTTGTTCTTTGACTTTCTTGATATAACCTCCCATTCCCCATCATCCTGGGCAGAACCCAAGCCAACATTCGATACAGCACTACTCAATTGTTCTTCTGAGACAATATCCCCCCAGGATTTGTTTCCAGTGGAATTACAAGGCTTCCCACTCCCTCTTTTAGAACTCATTTTTTCACAATTTTAACTTGAATCACAAAAAAAAATAATCAATTCATGTTCAAAGAACAACCAATCCAACATAAGCAAGGGAAGGATGAAATAACCAACAGATAAACACAGCACATATTAAACAACGAGAAAAAATCATCAAATTTCGGAAGAACACCGAGAACACATTCAATTAGACAGACCATCTAGAATTACAAACCCCCGATTGAACTATGTAACAACATACGTTCTCTCCATACTTCGACAAACAAACAGAACAAAATATCACTCCACTAACTGTACAAGTCTTTTAGCAAGTAACAAGATGATTGTCTCTTAAATTCTCAAAACTCTACTCAAGAAAACCCCTCCATACTTAAAAATCCTTCTTTTACACAACAAGACTAATAAATCTTCAATTTGACCAAAAAAGATAAAGCCAATACTTCAAATATTCTTCAAAATATCTCATATATGCACATAAATCCCACACAAACAATTAATTGATCAACTATTCAACTTCACATTTCACAACCAAAATAGGGCTCCATTTTTCTCATAAATTTAATTACGAAAAGTATAATCTTTCACTCGATAACTATTTTCAAAACGTCTTCCTATTCTTTTTTCCAAGATTACAAAGAAAAACGAATCGGAAGCGATTGCAAGAGAGGAAAGAAGAGGGCATACCCAAAGCGGAAGAGTAAACGGCAAGAGCAAGTGGGAGAGTGAGTGAGGGAGTAAGAGTGCAGTGAAGGTTTTACAGTGAGGTTATGGTGGGGCCACGCGGACTTCAAATTATTATTCGGTTTGGTTTTATTTTTTTTTCTTTTGCTTTTTTGTGATTGGTCAAAATGACGTGTGACTTGGTTAGTTTTTTGTCAACTTTATTACATTAGTGTATTTACTTTTTTTTATTTTTACAATCATGGCTGTTTAAAAAAATTTGTAAAGCAATTTTTTTATTTTTTATTATATTTTATATGTTATAATTTTTTTTATAAATATAAATTATATATATATATATTTAAATATTTTTTCTATAAATTTTTATTTTTTTAAGAATTTAAATTTAATATAAATTTCTAATTTGATAAATACTTGTTATGTTGTTTATAGATTTTTTATATATGAGTAATTTTTATATAAATTTTTTATTATTTTAAATTAAATATCAATTGTATATAAACTGTATATCAAATTCATATAACTCAAAATTGACGTGTATTTATAATTTAATAAATAAAAATATAAAAAAATTTAAAATGCGATTAATTTGAAAAGAAAGAATAAAAATGAGGTGTAAATGAAATTGACCCTTTGTTGTTTTCATATGAAGGTGTTGTGGTGCATTGGTAGTAATTTAGGTTAAGCGTTATGCTCTTGTTGTTTTGTTTTTTCTATTAAATATTCTTTATAATATAAATGTTATAAAAAATGAATTTATATAATTCGTTTTGTGTCATAATCATAATTCACAAATCATGTTATTTAATAAAAAAATAGTCTATCTTATTGTTGGGTTTCTTTTTTTATATATGCATAGGAATTTTATTTAACTCTTTTATTTAAAATTTAAATTCTCTTTTTAATAATTTCTTTTTCACATTTATTATTCTCTTTTATTTTTAAGTATTTTTATAGTAAATTAAATCACAACATTAAATGTTACAATATCTCTACAAATTTGTCAAAATATTACACTCATATATATTTTTTCTATTTTTTTTAAAATATTCAAATACTCTATTTACGTCTTATTAATACAAAATGTAAATCAGAAAATCATTTAATAAAAATAGAAATTAATACGCCATTTAACAAAAAGAGATTATAGAAGTAATGAAAAGAAATCATATGAAAAATGCATATAAAGTGCATAGTGTTATAGTAGCCAATATATGCATGGCTAATTATTACAAACCAGACTTCTTCAATGTTCCTTAACAAAGAAACAAGCCAATTACAGAACTAATAATTATTGTAAAACTGAACTTCATAACCATATGAAGATCAAATTACAATTATTTTTTCCAATTTGGAAAATTCAATACAAGGGAGAGAGAGAATGAACGCGAGCAAGAACACCTTAACGGTGATACTGATGAGGAACTTGTAGCCAAGATCATGTTTATGGCTTTTCAAGGTTGGATTTGATAACCTTAAGGACCCAAATATACCTCAAGATTAACTTCAATGATTTCTAACCATAATAAAAAGTGGGAATAACCCATCAAAACAAAAAACAAAGAGCTTTAGGTTTGATAAAAACAATAGCTCTTGTTTTCCATGTGTTAAAATTGTGCTAAACTTACCCATATAGTTTAGCCAAAAATTACCACATTGATTTCTTTACAAAATGAAACTAACAAGAAAGTGTAGAAATGAAAAAATTTTCTTCTCTTTCCAATAGAGAAGATGAGAAGATTAATGAGATGAATGATGGAGATTATAATGGCAAAAAGAATGAAAGGAAACTAGCTGTCCTATGACCTAGTTTGATGTTATACAAAAATGCATAAGCAAATCCATGTGCCTATTAAATGTTTATGAAACCACCTTCATATATCAACATATTAAGGTGTTTCCAATTCCTCTATTCCAAGTAAAAAGCTTCCTTGAATTTTGCTTAATTTGCTTGGTCTTAATTAACCTAATCGAGTGTAAGAAATGTGTGTGTTTGTGTGAGACTGATTAGCGAATGACCGAATCACTCGACGATAATCAAAGAAGACGACCATGAAAGCTCATGAAGAAAGAGAAAGAGGGAATGATGAAAGTGAGAAGATAGTTATTATTATACGGTGCTAATTGGGAGGAGTGAATTGGTTTGGTTGGAATAATGTGGAGGCAATGCTTGAACATTTGGAGGAGTAAGAGCACTTGTAACAATAGAACCTGCAAAAATCAATCAAAACGTATTTTAATCAACAAGTCAATATAACGTTTGTAACGTCTTGTTAATAATGATAACATTCAATGCAATATTTCATAATTTTTTTAGGTTAGAAACCTGATTGAGGGTGTGGAAATGGAGTGAAAGGGATGTGTAAAGCAGCAAATTGTTGATGAAAAGCAGCAGATGGATACTGAAATTGTTGTTGATGAGGATACTGAACATCAAAGAATTGTCCATAGTGTAGATATGGGTAGTAATTAGGGTTTGCACTTCCAATTGTTTCATTCCCTACTCCTACATATACTGCATACTGGTCACTTGATCCTCCACAGCCTCCACTACTGCTATAGTATCTCTGAGAAAAAAGAGAATGCAAAATATCAATATGGTTTGGTAAAGTATATACAATATGTTGTATTGGTCAGTTGAATGAAAATAATTAAGGCTGGTCAAATAGTTAATTCGGTCAATTTGGATTAATCGATTGAATTAACCGTTACCTTAACTTTTGAAAATATTAACCGAACCGAATTAACTGTTTTTCTTCATTCTTTCGGTTAACCAACTGAAATAGCCAAACTTTTTTTAAATAAGAATAATATATATGTATGTATGTATATATGTATGTGGGGGTTATCAGTAGATTTTTTATTTTTCACATAACCAACCAATTGGTCAAACTTTATAGTATTAACTAAACCGAACCGTTCAAACTTCAAAATTCACTGAATCATGCTGAATTTTTTGTGTCGGTTAATGGTCGATCTAGTTGATTAACGAATTTTGAATATCCAAAAATGAAAAATGCACAAACATAAAAAGGGCAGGAATGTGAACGAACCATGGGATATGGATAGTATGGAGAATACCTGAAAAAAAATAATGGAGAAGAAGGGATTATAAACTAAATCAAGAACTGCTGAGTAAGTGCATAAAGTAAATCATGAAGGTGTAAAGAGAGTGATTGTAGGCAGCTGTAAAATGTAATGCATGTGCATGGCCATGTGATGTTGTCATGTGCTTATTCTATCTTTCACGTGACATTGGTCAAACTTCAACTTTCCACTTTTTTCTGAATTCCCTACTTAAACACCCAAATCAACTTTAACATACATCTCTCCTTCGAACGTTTACTACGAGTTAACGAGAGAAACAACTGTAATCGTTAGATACGATAGAAAATAAATCGAATTTTTTGATTTTTTTCTGTAAAAAAAACATTTGTAAGTTTACATAATTTATAAAATTCAGTAAAATAAGGATAATACTTAATAATAACAGTTATGTTATATTAAAAATGACAATCTCCTTCTTCATGACTATTCATAATAATACATTTCATCCATACTTTAAGAGTGATAATTTTTTATATGATAACAAGATTTGTGAGTATACGATTATAAAATGATCAACAAGAATGAAACGAATTAAATTTTTGTAATATTTATACAATAAATATGATATTTGATAGAAAATAGTCTGACACAATTACAACACGACTATAATGGATGTTATAATCGTATACTAAAAAATATACGATAAGAAACTCATAAACTGCTTAGATAAAAACTATATATTTTTGCCATTTTGAATCTATATGCACTCACACTACTTCATTCATTTTAAACCTCTTAAGAAAAAGGTAATATTCCAACACATTGTCTTTGTTTTTTCCCTTTGAAATGAAGCTTAGAGAAGCATGAAATATAGTTTGATAAGAAAGGCATACCCAGAAAGATGTAAAGGAATTCCTTGTTGGATGGCATAATGTGGAGTATAAGAGAAAGTTGTTCCAACCCCACCTTGTTGAAAGCTTGTGTTCAATCCTTTCATGCCTCTAAAGTTTCTGCCTCCTCCTACAAATCAATCAACATTATAAACTAACTAACCCTAATCCATGATAAAACCAACTATCTATGTTAATTAAGCTAGTTACTTCAAGTAAGTTTTTCGAAATTTGTAATGACAACTTGTTTAATGAAATAATTTTTCATACGATCATAATATATAGTTTTTGTCGTATCGTGCGGATAATACAATGTGTGGGAAATATCTTTGTTGAGTAATTAATAAAGAGTTGGCCAATATAGAGTAATGAAAAGGGAAAAAAAGTTAATTTGCTTAAAAATAAAAAAGATGTAATGAAAAGAGAATGAAGCAAAAACGAAAGTAATTAAATTAAATGAAATACCATGTTGTGGGGTGGAAGGTCTAGATCTTTGGACACCCAAAGAAGCAAGATTACAGTTAGCTCTCCTTCCATCTATCACTGGTGAAGGATCCACACAAGCTTTTCTTGCTGCTTCTGCTTCCTTAAATGTCACCTATATATCAAACATATATATTAGATTAAACCAAACAAAATTAAACATTACCATTCCATAATTATCTTAATTATTAGATCTTTATCATATAATACACATAATTAGAGGCACAATTTTTGACTCATCAGAGTGATTCCGGTAAGATTCAAACTTGAAAACACACTCGAATCGAATCTCACATAGTCACATGGACTAGATTGTCAATTCGACCAACACGTCGTGGATCATTATATAAATAAACCCTATTGCAACTCATGAGGTATTTACTAAGTCGACAATTCAATCCCCTGTGAGGTTGGATTTGGTGTGCTTGTAAGATCAAATCTCAGTGGAGTCACCTGCATGAGGAGATGTGATCCCCGATCCCGAATTAGTTCTTATCGAAATGGAGATATCGAGTGTTTAAGACAAAAAAAATCCTATTCCAGTTTATTTATAATGATAAACGAGAGAAAGTAAACTTACGAATCCATAACCTTTGGATCTTCCAGTATTTTTATCAAAGATAACAACAGCTTCCATGATTTCTCCAAACTGCTCAAAGTACTTGTTCATGGTGTCCTTTTGAGTCTCCCAAGCTAAGCCTCCAACAAACACTTTCGTATAAGTGGTGTCTCCAAATTGACCACCACCTCCATTATTACTTGACGGCGAGCTACTCGTTGGTGTTGCAGAACTCATTCTGATCTTCTCTGACTTCTCCTAGGTGTCTCAGCTTTCAAAGTAAGTTTATTTCTTTTGAAAATATTGAAAGCGAAATGATTATGGCGAAGAAGAAGCTTTGTTGAAATGGAGATGAAGAAGAAGAAGAAGGTGATGTGATTCAGTTAGGTTTAATTTAAGAAAGTGGGGAGAGAGAGAAAAGAGAAGGCAAAAGGTGATAAAAATAATATTAAGACGTGTATTATATACTATATAGTCCCCACATCTTCATTATCATTGTACCCTCTTTTGATAAAGCTAGGGTTTATATATTCATTATTCACCAATTTAATTATCATTTTTTTGTAAAAAAAAAGATAATCTTTTTGGGTTTAATTTTACTTCCATTGTGCAACAATGAGATCAATAATTTTATTTTTCTCATTTTATTTTTTACTTTCTTTAATTTTATATGTCTTCATTATTTATATAAGATATAGGAGTTAAAAATAGTAAACCAAACTAGTTATTGGTAAAAAATTTTATATTCAATTACTTTTATAAATTTAAATTATAAAATATTTAGAGTATATTTTGAAATTCTAAAAAAATATTAATTTCTCTATTTTCTACAAATAGTTTAAATGTATCAATTTTGTAAAATGCATGTAAGTGGTTCTAACTTTATAAATTCTTTATGTCAAGTCGTTTGCCAAAGGAGAAAATGTAAACATAGTTGCATATATAATAGTAGTACAAGGACAAATTTGAAAAAAAAAATATTGGAAGGACAACAATGATAAAGTGCACCATCAATATATTTATGTATAGATAGATTGCAATGTCGATAATTCACTATAACAAAATGGCTAACCTACTACAAAATTTCGATAGATTTTGTTTAAATTATTAATTTTTACGACGAAATTTGTCAGAAATGATCGTCATAAAAAGTTGTTGGAAACTAATTTCGGGTATTTTTTCATTAGAAATTTTTGTCGGATAAGACAATTCGTCGAAAATAAGATGTCGAAAATAAGATGTTGGGGCAAATTTCGATGATATATAATTAAGATTACATGGGAACGATAAAAAAAATTGTAAAATATTGATGAAAATCTGGTATAATACGATAAGGATATATAGGACTAATAATTTTTAATTTAATGACAAAATTAATGAGTACATTATTAGATATTATATAAATAATATAAGTTTATTTTTATAATATTTATATCATAAGTAATAATATTTGATGAAAAAATATTAATGCGATAATTAATTTAATATAATATTACTACATTAATCCGAAATTTCTAATGAAATTAATTACAGTGTTCATGCTATCTTTCACACTGTACAAATCATGAATTATAGTTGGATTTATTTCGGGTAAAATATTTTACTGTAATGCGTCATATACGTAATTGTTTTCTAGTCGTCATGTTTTTTAAAACAATTACGCTGGTCTCTGAATTTTTTTATAAATTAGTCCTAATCAAGATTTTTGTTATTTTTTACTGAAATAACATTTGGTATTTAAAAATTTTAGAGACTATAAAACCTAAATTACGAATGCTATTTCTGAAAAATTAATAGAAATCTTAACTTATATTAATTTATAAAAAAAATAAAAAACCGCTACAATTGTTTAAAAAATAAAATAGTCAAAAAAATTATACATATAAAACAAAGACGGAAAATATTAATAAACATTTATTTTACTCAATTCTGTTGAGCGGAAAAAGAAAAGAACTTTAAATGATTCACATAGAGAAATATCAAAATAATAATATAGAATCATAAATCTTAATAATAAAGAACAAAACGAATAAGAAATTATATTTTCAATTAGAGATTTTAGGAAGAAAAACAAACCAATGTGAAAAGAAATAGGATTTGCCCCTACAGTGTTTAGAAAAAGAGACCCAATGGAAAGAATGGAGGCTGCCTAAACTTCTACCAAGTCAATAGTCCAATTTCGACTAAGAAATTTTTATTTTCATTTCATAATATATGGATTTATCAGTCGTTCTTTGTATAGTTATAATTCTTTTTTGTTAGTAATTTGTATTTGGTAACTTTTAAGTTAGGTGGACAATTATGCGATGATTTGTTCTTGAGTAGTTTAAATCCCATTTGAAATTTACTATGTATGCATGTATCATTCTGCTTAATATTATAGCGAAAGACGAATACACTACAAAAAATTAATATTTTAGCTTCAAATATAATTCGACGCAAAACAAGAAATTTCGTCGCTAAAAGGATTTAGCGTCAAAATATAGCGTCAAACAATTTTTCGCAAAAAAGCTCCTCGCTAAATGACTTTAGCGTCAAACTTTCTCGCTACTTTAGCGTCAATGTTAACATTTGACGCTAAGTCAGCGTGAAAACATTATGACGCAACATTTGCGACAAATATTGTACGTTTGTCGCTAAATTCCAGTTTTGACGTTGAATTAGCGACAAATACTGTCTTTTGACGCAACATGTTAGCTTCAAACTGTTCGATTCACTCACAAAAAAA
>CANYCX012160742.1:0-14767 GCA_948193385.1 Breynia disticha f. nivosa | reverse complement strand
TTTTCAAAGTTTTTGCAAAATTACATTTCTTTTTACATGTCATACCATTTAGCATTACTTTTTTACATTAATTATGTAATCATCAAGTATTTAGTTTGATATCTATCTGACATTTCTTTTGGACTAATTTTATATATATCTTGGTTATATTTTTAATTATAAACTAATTAAAAATTAATTTTTTTACTATATCTTATTGGGTTGATTACGAATATATATTCATTTTCTTTTTTATTTACAAACTAATGAAAAATTAAAACTTTTCTCATTATAACTTATTTAATTACATTCCATACCTTAGATACACTCATTTTCTCTACAAGATATATATAAAATTAATTTCTTTCTTTTCCTCTATGACTTGAATTTCTCTTCTTTAGTTTTGTTTTATGTTTTTAATAATTTATATATATATATATCAATAAATCCTAATTTTATGCTCAAATTAAGCATAATTAAAAACTGTTTTTATGATAGAAAACAAAACACATGAAATATAAAATCAACTATTAGTTAAAAAATTGAATATTTAGAGTACACTTTTTTATTTATATATTTGTGATTTATAAACAAGGTTTAATATATAATTATTAAATTTTAATATATAGTTATTAAATTTTAATATATAGTTATTAAATTTTTTTTGTAAGTATATATATATAATTGGCTTGTTGTAAAAAAAATAAATTGATTGCTTAAGTATTGTCATGTGATATGTAAAGTTTACACAAAGTTAATTTTTACAAAATTTATAAAAAATATAAAAATTTAGTATATCAAATTAGAAGTTTATAATAAGTTTAAATTGATAAAATATTTTTTATTTTTATTTATTAATTTACAAATATTCTCACTGTTAAGATATACAAAGTTGGTATAATATCTATATAAAGATGATATTCAATTTAAAAATTATAAAAATTTAATAAAAAATAATTTTTCAAACAAAAAATAATATAAGAATTCAATATATATTAAGTTAGAAGTTTTTATTAAGATTAAATACTTAAAAAATAAATATAAATTCGTGTATAAAATTGTTTATGCATATATAGGGTTTACGTAAGTTTATATAAAGTTTATATTATAGTTAAAACAACAAAAAAATCTGCACCGTATAAAATGTAAAAAAAAAAAAAGATAAGTCGTATGAAGTGTAATAAAAAATTAAAAAACGTATTTTCTGTAAAAACTTAAAAAAAAAATTTGTAATAAAAAAATTAAAAGTAGTGTATAGTGTAATTAATCCCTTCTTATAAGGATCAAATTCAATTAATATAAATGGATTGAGCTTCGATTAAATTGAGCATGATAATTTAATAAGCTTAAAGTGCATTGATTTTTTTTGAGTAAATTATATATATTTTTAAATATATTTTTTAATATAAAATAATCTTTTATTTTTATAAATATTATTATTGTCGAAATATTATATTTCTTTTTTGTCAAATTAGTGATATTCTTATATTTATAATACAAATTTATTCATCTAAAAACTTATTATTCATTGCACGAGCTTATTAAATAAAAACAATATTATAAAATCACATGATAATTATTACTTATAATTAAATTAATTATAAATTTATTAATTCCTGGAATTGTTCAAAATACCTGTAAATATTAGATTTAGAGAGTATGCATTAGATTTAGATATATAGTTTGAATTAGCAAATACTTTGTTAGAAGAATGAAAAGTTTGGAGTATTTCCTAGCGTCAGGGTGATTTTCTGTTAAAAAAAATTACTGGTCTATTTTCGACTAACTTTTTCTGATATATCTCATCAAAAAAGTTATATTTTTTGACAAAATTTAACGAAACTAGGTCATCGAAAAATATATTTTTTTAGCGACCGAAACATCGTATTTTAGGATGCAACAATGAATCATAATCCAACCTCCGCCAGAAGATGATACCAAATAGCATTCCTTTGAAAACCAGAATAGCCATAGAAAGGGAGTTTAAGAAGCATCATTCGCCGTTAATGAAAGATTACACATATCATTTTTGGCGATTGCCACTTTGCAGATTTATAACCACAATTTTTTTGTTAGGAGGTATTTGGGCACGTCAGTCTAATTCTCGTTCGAGCCGAACAGGACTACAAGGGCGACAGAGCTCTCCCAACTGAGTTTTAACGCAGCTGCATACTTAGAACTCGAATTCAAAATCGCTGCTTAAGCTAAAACAATTTCACGACAGTTGATGTACTTTATCGATAATTTATAACCACAATTGAATCAACTTTATTGTGTCGTGGATGAGATCGAGAAGGTGACTCGAAACAACGTGTGATCAGACGTTGAGTGATGCATGCATGGCCCTATTAATTAATTCCATTTCTTAATGCCTCATTTTCAACTATCAAGTTGGTTTTCTTTCATTTTCGTCCTTCTATTTATAATTTGTTACTTTCTTATCTTAACAGTGAAGATTGTTACCTTCTTAAACCGCAATTTGCATTATTTTCGAGAAAATAATATTGTCGAAATATTGGTAATTTGAAAATGACAGTGTAATTGTCTTGAATTGGACAGTCTCATACTGAAAAAAAATTGAATTTTTTTTATTAAAATTAAAAATATGTATAGAATTATTGAAGCAAATCTACCTCATGTCAAATGTGAAAGTAGTTAGTCTGAGAGTCTCTCATTTAAAATGGTTTCTTTTTTATTTTCACCATCCCGTCCCAAAATATAAAGCTTATTTTAGATAATCATATAATGAAAAATTAGTATTTAATTTACTTGTAAGTAATAGTTATTATGTGAATTTATGATATTATTTTTATTTAACAAGTTATTTTAATTGAATAAAAAGTATTTTAATGAATAAATTTTTATCAAAAGAATGAAAATATCATTAATTTGATAAATAAAAATATAACTTTTAAATAATAAATATTGAACATAAAAATAAAAATTATTTATATATTAAGATAACATATTTAAAATATATTATTTTTGAGTGAGTCATGCAATTTACGCATTTGGAAAATGACATATGCATGCATGCTAGCCTTAAATTAATATGACTTATGTACATGTTGACTCGATTTCTGCATATTTATTTACTTTGGTACGTCAAATTTAATTTTCTGCTCCAATTTATTTTTTGAAACCAATTTTCTGCTCCAAATTTGATCAACTTTTAAGTGGGACACAACAAATCATTAAATTATGGATTCTCTACTGAAATAATATATTTCCTTTTGTTCTGTTCATTTGTATTCAAATTTTTTATTCAAAATTAGTGTATTTTTAAAAATTTAACATATTTTTTTTACAAATTATCCCTCTTTAAATTTCGTTTTCATTCTCTAAAAATTAAAAG
Source organism: Breynia disticha f. nivosa (assembly GCA_948193385.1). NCBI lineage: Eukaryota > Viridiplantae > Streptophyta > Magnoliopsida > Malpighiales > Phyllanthaceae > Breynia > Breynia disticha. The sequence continues at coordinate 11,433 of CANYCX012160742.1, read as the reverse complement.
AATTTTATTTTTCTAAAACTAAGACCAATAAAGTTCTTTAGGATTAAATATTTTCTAACACTAAAAAAATAAATGTATTGAAATACTGAATTTTAAATAATGATAAAATAGTCTTTTTATTTACTAAAGTCATTTCTTAATGCGTGTTCATTGTTGATAAAAAAAGAATATTTATTTAAGAATAATAATTTCGTTTGTAATCTGTTACAATTAATACATGGATGTGGTTGCAGGATAGTGAGACAGTGTCCAACTTTAATTTTTTTTTTTAAGTTAGAAAGTGTCGAACTTTATTAGCTTTAATTCTCATTAAATTATCGAATCAAATCTCATTAACGATCAAATTGATTTTATCGTATTTTGAGTGTTAGTGTATGTGATTTTTCAGACTAATGCAATTGTTTATGTAATTCGTTTATTATTTTATATAATAGAGATTTCATATTATATTTTATTCGTTCCTATTTTTTTTATATGAAAATTAATAAAATTATCTATAAATGTTATGTGTGTTCATAATATCAAAAAAAATATTTAATAATAAAATATTTGAACATAAAAGGACAACATTCAAAAGTCTTCAAACAATCATTTATAATGAGAGTTAAAATGAAATAAGAGCATATATTATTTTCTGATAAAGTTGTGTTTTATCAACTATAAAGCATAGAAGATAAAGATACATTATAAGAAAGATTTATTAAACCAATCCGTTTAAATAAGAATATTATATTGTAAGAAAAATCATAAACATTCTTATAATAGTGTTTTATATTAGTATTCTTAGATTTAAAGACTTTATGTGACTTAAATAAATTTAAGTATATTTTGACATGATTTTTTTTTATTCGATCAGTGAACCTACATATTTATTTTTTGGTTTGATCCCTGATTCTATTTTGTTAACACAGTGTAGACTAAGTAGATAGAGGTGTTAATCTGGTTCGGAATCGGTGGTTCACGATTCAAGGTTTCCTTGAACCAGATCCGGGTGTAGCCGGTTCTGATTTGACTGTTCGAGTATGATTTTCCTTCAAAAATTAACCGAACCGTCGATTCAGAACCGTGAACCGCCAATTCATGGTTCTGGTTCCGGAACGGGTGGTTCTGATTTCGGTTCAAAATTAATACCATTATAAGTAGTACGCGGTCGGGTCTAAATCATTCAATCACAAATTTGAGATTGTGAGCATTAGAATGAGATCGAAAAAGTTAGGGTACAAAATAGGGTAGGTAGGCGTAGAGATCAGAGAAGTGAGAGTGAAACCCCACCGCCCCTCCGACACTCCCAACTGCTCCTTTCCTTAATCCTGGTATTCTCACTCACCCACGCTTGACACGCACGCACACACCTGTCCCATACTAAAGTTCTACCATTTCCAAATTACCTCACCTTCACTTTCACGCAATTCAACTCTCTCTCTTTCACGATTTCCTCCATTTCTCCTCTCCTAATCCCTCCATCAACCACCATCCCTACATAATTAAACTCCCTCCTTTCCTTTATATTTCCACACCATGATTCTCTAACTCGTCGTCGTTTCAATTTTTCTCGCCATCTCCGCTTGTAATTGTTACTACAGTTCTCCGGATTCTGCGCTCTACACTTCGGTTACTATTATTAACTCATTATTATTATCTTGCCTTTCCTGATTCTAAACGCTGCCGTTTCACCTTTGACTCACTTCTCTCTCTCTCATTTCTTTTTTGAATTAATTACTAGGCTGACTTCATACTTCCTCTTCTTTGACTTTCTGTTATAAATCTCTTCTTCTCCTTCTCATATAACTTCTCGCACTCACTGACGTCGTTTATGATTTCGCTCTGATCCGACTAATTCCTGTACTCATAACTTCACTACTACTTTATTACGAAGCACACGTGTCGATTTATTAATTAATACATGCTTATTATCATGATCGCGTTTGTGTTGTTGATCCAGAAAGGTGTGTTTGGATGCTGAGAGAGAAAAAAAGCAAATAATAATGACTACACAACTATTGGAAATTTATCCAAAGGAGCTTCAGTTTGTTTGTAAGTTGTTTAGTTATTGCACTTTATCAATTATCTTGGTTTCTATTCTGCCTTCGTCTTTTAATCATGTGCATATTTTTTTGTCTTTTATTACTCTTAACTTATGATTACTCGTTCTTATTTGATCATTCATTAATGTAGCGTCATGTTATGATGAAGCTTTTTGTGATTTCGTAACTTTTGGCTTTTGGACCAAATTTAAAACAAAAAGTGAGACCCGGAGAGTGTTTGTTTAAATTTTTAGAGAGTTTTTTTTTTTTCCAATAAGTTTTTCAGTTTTGTTTTTCTCTTTTTGTTTGGTTTAAGGCTAACAAAAAGAAAGAAACTGAGAAATGGAAGTCATATCTCAGGGTTCGACCTCTGTTTTTGTTTTGTTTAAGGCGGAGAAAAAGACCAAAAAAAGGATAAGAAATGGGAATATTAATATTTTTTTTTTCCTTTTTTTGGGTTTACAATATATGATTTATGCAATATTTATACAATACAAATTAGAGAATTTTTCTAAAATTGCAATATCCAGAACATACAATATGCTGAATTAGCATCGGGCAGAAAAAAGCGTGTTAGTGTTTTGGAAGTTGTGGTGGTGTTGAATCTATCGAATTTGTGGATGTTCATTTACATTGTGATTGTGCAGTTGAAGTGAAGAAGCAAAGTACGTGTGCAGTACGCCTTACGAATAACACGTATAGTTATGTTGCTTTCAAGGTGTGGATTTTCTTCTTTCGTTTTGTATAGAAATCAAAGATCAGGAATGTTTACATTAAAATGTCAATATAACAATGTGGGTTTTTTTTGGCAGGTCAAAACTACTTCTCCTAAGAAGTACTGTGTTCGTCCAAATGTTGGCGTTGTCAATCCCAAGTCAAGTTGTGAGTTCACTGGTAAGTACGTTCAACAATTTATCAGTTTAAATTTTTTCCGTCAATTGAATTTGTGAAAATGTGCTCCGTTTGTTATGTTAGATCAACAATGGCCATTGTATAGGTTACTAACGTTGAGGTGAATGGAGAGTGTGTTAGAATTTCTCTGAAGATTGAGAGAGTGAAAGTTGCAGAACTGGGAATTTTCTTTCAAGCAATGTTGTTTGTGGTTTAGTTTATGCAGTGCTTTAACGTTGATCATTTTGATTAAGGAGATTCATTGACATTTATAGGAGCTGGTAGTTCATAGTTTTTGTCTTTTGTCCTCCTCCATGATATATTTACACAACTCTGTGCTTTGATGTTTATACAGTTACAATGCAAGCTCAAAAAACAGCTCCTACAGACATGATTTGCAAAGACAAGTTCTTAATCCAAAGCACAGTTGCTCCTACTGGGACAACTGAAAACGAAGTCCCGGCTAGTATGGTAACTGCTCTTAGTTTTCCTATTGACTAGAAACTCTCTGTTCTTCAACCTCTGTTATGGTTATCTTTATTTTATCCAATCCACAGTTTTCGAAGGATGATGGCAAGAAATATATTGACGAGGTCAAGCTAAGAGTATCGCTCATTAGCCCGCCCGAGTCACCGGACCTGTCACCGATCAATGGAATTCTAAAGCCAGGTCCCTTTTCTGAGTCTGCTGAGCTACAAGCTTCTTCGGGTGTTAAAGCTGAGAATCTTGCTCCACAAAGCACAGTGAGTAGATTTTGCATTTTCTTCTTGGATTTTATTTTTTACTTTGTTTACTTCTTTTATGTTTATAACCAATGCTCTGAAATCCAATCCTTGTGTTTGCAGCAGATAAACAAGGATGTGAAGTACAAAATGACCAATAGTCAAGAGTTCACGACAATGAAGGATGCGGAGTCGAATCCCATAAAGGACGAGTTTTATGCTCAAAAGGCAAACTCTGCAAATGATGCAGAGTTAACCATGAAAACTAATGGTGAAGAACTGAAGCCATGGAATTTTGAAGAGTTTAAACCGGTAAATATAGAAGAATTGAAGCCAGCAAAAATGAAAGAATTAAAATATGAGAAGTATGATGCAAGTGATGAACAGCTAAAACCAGTAAAGGCTGAAGAGTTTTCTCCTGTAAAAAGTGTAAGATTCATGCCAGAAATTGCTGTGCCTGCTGCAGAGGAGGTGAAGTTAGTCAGTGAAGAGTTAAAGTCCGAGGAATATACTGTAAATGACAAAGAGGAAAATGTAGAGAAAGGCATGATGGAGATTCCACCCAAGAACAAAGAATTTGTTCCAGTAAACGCTGTGCCTGCTGCAGAGGAGTTGAAGCTAGCCAATGATATCGAGGAAATGAAAGTAAAACTAAATTCACTCGAATCGAAACTAAATGAGGCAAGCACTTCTCAATTTTTACAGTTGAACATCTCCGAGTCGCATTAACAACTGCATTCCACTCTATTTTCAATTGTCTCATGCGATAGATTTGATATTTTGCTTCATTGTTCTGCTATTCCAACTGGTTTGTTCCCCAACTCATATGCAGGCTGAATCAACCATTTCAAAGTTGACAGAGGAGAGAAAACTAAGCTTCCAGGAGAGGAAAATCTTACAAGAAGAAGTGGTAAGTTAATCTGATCCAGAACTAACCTACGAGAAGAAAAAAGTCCATTGAGTTCAGCAGTATCTAACTATCCCGATTTACTGCCTCATTGAGTCTCCTGCAAAACGTAATTCAAACCTCGTTGTCCTTGCAGGAAGCGTTAAGAAGCAGACCAAGTGCGAGGAAAGTCCAAGGATTTCCTCTCTTATTCGTCGTCATGGTAGCTCTGATCGGGATAGTGCTGGGATACCTTTCAGGCCGAGACATATAGGCGACGAAAATGAAGCTTGAAGATGGGCATGCGAGTCTTGGAGTATTTTAGTAGGTAGAGAAGGTTTCAAGGAAGGAGAAATGATATATAAGATGTAGGAAAAATAGAGAGGTGTTTGGATTGAACTTGGTTTGAAGTGCTGTCAGTGACATATACGCATTATTTTCTGTGGGGGAAAAATTATATGTAAAGGAAGGTATTGTATGTATGATTTACAGCCATCACTTTTTTAGTGGATAACGAAGAATGGGTTATTTACAAATTTTTTTGGAGTTGATTTTATATATATATTATTTTTATTATTTATTTGTAAATTAGTAAAAAAAATAAAATTTATAGTTTTATTTATTAAATTATAAATACATTTTACTTTTGAAATGTATAAAATTAATATTAAGTTTAAATGATAAAAAATTATATAAATATTAAATTTTAAAAAATTTATAAAAAATTTAACAATTTTGTACATATTAATTTAAAAGTATATATTAGATTTAAATTTATAAAAAATACATATAAATTTATACATAAAAATATTTAAATCATATATAAAATTTATATTGAATTTAGTTCTACAAGAAGGTCTATTCCTTATAGAATGCAATTAAAATGGCAAAACATATTACTCTGAATTGCTGACTTTTTTTTGGCTTGATTGCTCAAATTCAAAAAAACAATAAAATTTTATGACTCGATAATATTATGAATAAATACACAATTAAATACAACACAGATTAAATAAATTCAACATACGTAATATTTATACTATAAATAATAATATTTGATAGAAAAATAACCGACATAAATGCCACCACCTGCGAACATTTAATTAAGCTTACATTACAATAACCAATGACAGTAAATATAGAAAGTAATCCAGACAAGGGCAGATAAAGTCTAGACGAAGAAGTTGAGAAATACACATTGCACATTTATAGATGAACACTGATGGGATTATAACTAACACCCCCGAAAAAACAAAAAGAATCTGCGCATCTCAGAAGATACAGAGAACCATGAGGTGAAGAAGATATAGGAGGAGTAGGCAACCTGAGGGAGAAACAAATAGCTAGCAAATGCCCAAAGCAAAGCCTACATACATACAAAATATGATACACAGCTTCCTTCATATGCTCAACTCAAAATTCCCAGCACCTCATTCAAGAGTTGGACATCCTTCTTACTTACGTATTTTGTACATCTTTCTTTACTCATTCCAATTGTTGCGGGTGCTCCTTTCGGTTGGGGAACCGGGAACGAAAGGAGCGAAACCACGGCCGCCAAAAACCGGACGCATAAATGCGTCGTCGAATTTACGCCAGTAATAGTGCACGGTGTGCGTTGGAGTTGTCAGGAGCGCGCGAATGCTGTTTGGCCGGCCAATGTGGCTTCCGAGATCGTCCAAGGAATCTTGGCCGTCTCCGAGGAGTGGCACTGTAATGGACTTGGCATCTGATGGAATTGAGTTGCTCATTTGTTGATGTTTAGGATGAGGCAGCAGAAAATGTATTAGAGGCTTAGTCATCAAACCAAACACCTGGAGATTGAACAGACGAAACATCGTTATTAACATCAATAAGATCTTAAATGAGTAAAAAAGTCGACCCGATACGGACAAGGAAAAAAATTTGTGTGAAGAATTCTTAAACATTGTTATTAACTCTAAGCAACCTGCAATTTGAAACTCAATCACCAGAGCACACAATGCCATACGGTTGCTTTTAACAAGTTGACGAAATGAAATCATAAGATGTCAATGATATAAACGAAACAGCCATTCGTGATGCGGCCAATAACAGCCAAGGAAAACTTACCACTGTGTTGAAAAGAACAACTGTTATGGTGCTCGTGATCATTATTGCATTTCCTTTCAGATGTGTATGACCCAAACTTGTAAACTGCAATTTTATGAAACAAAAAAGTGAGAAACTTATTCTGATAACTTAATTGGATTGTAAGATCATACCAACGACATTTTTTAATACAATTTTATGCAATCTTATACGCAAGTAAATGGAATAAAAACGAAAGAGTATAATCCGTAATTTTACCTTATTGTATGCTAATGCCATCGAGACAGCACCACGCATTAGACCAGCCCACCATATTATAACCTAAAAAAACAATCAAAGTTGGTGTGATATGATAAAGCAATTGAAGAGAGAAAGAATGATAAACCAGGGAATCAAAATAGTACTTGTTGCTTGATGCTGACTTTCTCGCTAGCTGATTTCCTTGCCAAGTTGGAGATAAAGGACAAAGGGAAAACAAAAGCTGCCCTGCTAATCATAACAAGCGCAAGAAGCACCGAACTCACTGCGACTGATGTTCCAGGGCTGCAGAAAGATAAAATTACATCTTAATATGGAAACTAAAACCAGTAAATTGTGAATTTATCAATAGTCCACAAACCCAGAAAATTGAAAACCAAAACATACGTGTCACTAACAAATCTCCACTTTTCGATATCCAGAGCATCCATACCAACATATAAGAAGATAAAAATCTCGGCAACAAATGACAGGGTTGCGAAAGCATGCCTACAATGAATAAGGATTGAAGATTAGCAAAACAACAATTCATGATTAAAATGAACAAAATCAGTAACTGCATGGAGCATCAATTTGCAGATGATACATACTTGGTTGTGACTCTTGAGCTCTCAGTCACATTATGCCAGGTATAATGGGACATTACGATCCCACAGAAAAATACAGTGAGAATACCACTCAAATAAAATAGCTGCACCACATATTGAATGACAACATATTAGTCAAATCACAGTTTAAACGACATCCGAATTGCCACATTTCAAATAATATTATCCATGGACAATCATCAAATGTGAAGAGATATTATAAGGTATTAACAAAAGGAACCTAATGTCGGATTAAGAACAAGGTAAATAGAGAAAAAACCTGAAGGATGAGGTGAAACTTACTTCGGCCAGCATATATGAAAGGTATGCCATGAGCATCATAAGAGCAACCTCGCGATCTGTGGAGTGTCTGAATCAAATAAGATAATACATTAGAGGGACATCATGGTAGATCATTAACTACATTTAATTTTCTCCAACATTTAATGCATATGCTATGAGATTTAAGCAGCTCAGGCAAGTTTACATAACAAATTTCTCAAAATATGCTTACAAAACAGTAGTGACGGCAAAGCGCTTACCTTCCAAAATAAAGTTTTTTTATTATAAAAGCACTGAGCAGTCCCGTCTGAAGGAAAAAAGAAAAACGAAATGAATACACTTTAACATTGCTTATAAGTAAAAAATTGTAAGTGGACTCTCCTTTGCATGTGTGTGTGTGAGAGATAGAAAGAGAGAGACAGAGGCAGAGACAGAGAATGAGACTTACAACTACTCCTAGCAAGGTGCTTGCAAGAAATAAATATAAGAAATTGCCGATAAACGCCCAACCAATTTTTGCGTCGATATTTGTGATATCAAAGTTTTGAATTGCATTAAAAAGCACAACTGATGTTGCATCATTTACAACACCCTCTCCGAAAACCAGACTGTAAAGCAAAGGTGTCTCATCCTGATTGAGCACCTGCAGCACCACATGGAGTAAGTTTAGTTTGGCATACAATTTTTTTATTCAACAAAAACACATTTTTTCAACATGTTCCGTACCTGCAACGTGCAAACAGAATCTGTCGCAGCAAAGATAGCACCGATTGCTGAAAAGAACCAAAACAATTATATTCAACATTGATGGGAATGTCAAGAAGACATTAACCAGTAAAAATAAGACAGAGAAGGCAATACCTAAATAATCCCCAATCTCCAGCTCACCAACATTCATTCTCTTGAATATTTGTGTAGCACCTACGCGAGAGCAGATGTAAAAAACGAGAGACAAACATCAAGATTGAAGGTATCAGTTCAACAAACTTCCAAACTTATTTTGCCTAGGAAAAACTCGGGAAATTCTTGGACCGAACAAATTAAGTACCTACTGAGATGATGGCCAATGATATCAATGTACCAACAGCACCATACATCATGATAGTGATGAAGTTACGAAAGAATTGCTTCTTCTTCACCTGAAACCTAAACATAACATTCACAGAAGCACAAGATCATAAATCAAAAGATTACAAACACATAAATAATGCCAGCATTGGTTGTTTATGGAACAAGAAAACATACCCAGCATTAAAAATGATAGGAGGCAGAAGATAGATGAAGAAAAGATCCTCACTGAACACCAAAAGATGTGAGCTTTTTCCTCCACTAATAAGTAAAATCACCACTCCAGTACACAATCCCTGCCATTAAGTCAACATCTTTCACTTAATTTCAAAGCAAAACAAGAACAAACTTTCATTCTCTTGAACCAAAACCACTGAAACCTTAAATCACAAAAGCAACAAACTTGAACATACTTCCACAGCTAAACACTTCACGAAAAAACTAAGAACTGGTTTTCCACTACTTCCAATACACAAATGAAAACAGCAAAACTTACAATGAAAAGTGCAGTGATGGACTCATTCATCCACCTATTCTCCTCCAAAAGATGTCCAACAACAATACAAGCACAAAGCAAAGCCACAAACAGATTCATTGAAACAACTGATGCATGATCAGATGTTGTCAACATTTGTAATCTCGTCACAATTGAACTCTCCATTGCATAAAAACCGAACTCTTTTACTCAGTTTTTTAAACTAAATTCTCAAAATCCAATTCTCCACAACTAAAATAAGGCAATCCAGAATCTGTTTCTTTCACGTCTCTTCACTATCCATGAAAGCTAATCAACCCAACTCTGTAAGCAGCAAAAACAATAACAAAGTCACTTAACATTACAAATGTAAATCCATTTATTGAAATTAAACTAAAAAACGCGCTTTAGTTACGAAGTTTATTAACTTAGAACATTGAATTACCTTGAAATCGATTCAATACCACTAGTTGGATCAAATTAAGCTATAAAGATTCACCCTTTAGCTAAGTTGAACTATAAAACTTGAAAATTGAAGCTTTTTTTTTTGTTTAAAATAAAACTGGAACTTCTTTGACAAGGAGAGAATATAAAGATGAGAAAGATCTGGAAATTAGAAGAGAACTTGAAGACATTTTAGTGATTTTAGAGAGAGAAATAAGTGCGTGATGTAGAGGATGTAAGAGAGAGATAAGTGTGGCTGTCATTTGTTTGGGTGTTTCTGACCGTCAGATTTACTTACTTTTTGGGTATTAGTCATCTACGGTTGACGATATTTCTTTATGTGAGATTGGGTGTAGGAGATTTTTTCTTGTTCGTGTTAGTTATCAGTTACGTAAGGATCTGCATGGGAAAAATTTCATTATAAAGGTGGTAATTTGATTATGATAATTGTTTAATTTAATTATCAACTATTAAATTGACTAAATTTTTTTAATTATTAATGTACGGAAAAAATCTACTGCTCACTGAAAATAAAATGTCCGTGTTTAGTTCAAACTGCAATATTGATGTCCAAGATAATAATTCCAAAAAGAAAGTTGTTATGAACAATTATAATGTGCATCTTAATCTACTAACATAAGCCATCAATTTCTCGTACGATAATATAATTTATGAGTATATAATTATAATATAAAATAATTATATATAATTTGTTGTTGTGGTTTGTGTTGTTTTATAAAAATAACACAACACAATTACGATATAATTAACAAATCGACACCTTACCAACTTTAGAGATTTGTGACCACAAACACGAAGTAGGCCGTAGGGACTAACGTTGATGGAGACTCATCAACAATAATGCTCCTTCCATCATAAACTATACTGACTTAATTTTTTTTCATTCACAAAAAAAAAATGTTCATCTAGTTGAAATATTACCTTTTCGGTCCGAAAATTTAATTCTAACGCTCCCGTTTGTTTGGTGAGAATTGATTTTCAGTTGAAAATTCTTTTTATGTTTAAGAATCTTGTTTTACGAAATTATTTTTTCTGATATTTTATACTTAAATAATTAAAAATATAAATAAAAATATAATTCTGTATTTTAGATAAAAAATATTTTTGAAAAAATATTTTAAAAATAATTATTGTTTTTTAATTTTTAAATTATATTATTTGACTTATTTTTGTGTTGATAAAAACATTAAAAAATAAGAAAAATATTTTTTAAAAAAAATAAATTCCTCCAAACAAATAGAACATTAAATCTTCTTTTGTAAAATAGCCATGGGTACAAATAAAAACATTTATAAACATTTACGATTGATGGTTAAATATTGATTATATTGTAATATCTTATTTTTATTTTAAATTAATAGACCAAATTTTAAAAATATTATCTGAATATATAAATCTGTTTTTATTTTATACACATGATTTTTTATTTAAAATTTATTTTTACATTTATCAAATTAATAATATTTGTTTTTCAATGTAAGCATATTCATCAAAATATTTATTAAACAATTAAAATAATTTATTAAATAATGATAATTAACTTAATTATTAATTTTTTAATCTTGTATAACATATTAATGAATCTTCCTTGGCATAATAAAAGTATGATAAAATAATGTGTTTGATTTTCTTTCCCATAATCTAATAAAAAATTGTCGAAAGTTGTGGTAATATTAGGGTTTTCACGGGTTATATGAAGTAAAGAAGA
>CANYCX012160348.1:0-14053 GCA_948193385.1 Breynia disticha f. nivosa | reverse complement strand
GAGAAGTTTAAGGGTAATTACGTCTATAAAAAACAAAACAAGGGCATATTTGTATTTTGCTGTTAGAGCATCCGACATGTCTCTTATTTTGATTATCTCAAATATTATATTTAATTTAAATTTCTCTTTTTATATTTAAATTCCAAAATAATCTTTTTTATTTGTTCGTATTTTATTACCAAATTTAAATTAGAGCAAAAATATATTTCATATATATCTAGACTACCCTTCTCGTTTAATTTTTTAACAAAAATATTTTTTTATTAATAAATATATTTAATTTATACAAATTTCGTACACAAATTCAACATATATTATAATACATATCTTACAGAAAAAAATTAAGACACTCTTAACAGTGTTCTTACAACACATTATACTTCTAGGGAATAATATTTTATCGATTTATGTTATATGTATAATTATTTTAAGCTCACTCTCTTTTTTTATAAGCAGTTGCACTGGTCTTTGTTTTTTCACAAATTAGTTGAAGTTAGGATTTTCTTTAATTTTATTGGTATTTTATTTCAAAATTTTATGATTCATATTGACTAAATTAAAAATGTTATTGTAAAATTAACGGAAATCTTAGCTTAAACTAATTTTTGAAAATTTTGAAGACCTTTACAATTACGAACAACACAACTATCAAAAAAGTAATTGCACATAGATAATTCCCCAAGTAATACACACAAGTAAAATCTATTTCCAATTTTTAACTTCCCATCGTTTCCAAAACTCAAACCGCTACAACATAAAACGCACTCACCATACACACCTTCACTTCACATCATTTTCTCGCCAAAAAGCAAAACCCTAACTTCTCCGATGCCTAATTTATTCTCAACGTTACCGAACCAGATTCGGTTTCTCTTGCACGGTTTCAATGATTCCAATTCTGACTCGCTCTTTAGAGACCTCACTCAAGTAATAATACTCTTATGTTGTTCTTTTATTTTTTTTAGAATAAATTTTCATTTTTTTTTTGCTTTTTATTTATTGTTTTACGTTTTTGTATGTTAAAACTTTAATTATGGTGATTTACTTTTACTGATTATTGATCGCTTTGTGGATCTGCTTATTCGTGCTTGTATGTATTATTTTTTTTATTCGTGTTAGTCATTTCTTTATGTTGAAATTATATTAGCTTATATTTAAATTATTTAAATTTGACTGATATTTTACTTAATTATGTTTTCAAATGTCTGTATGTAGTATGATTTTTACTCGTCATGTACAAGCGTATATAATATGTGAATGTATGTTTCTGTGTTATTATCATTTTCTTTAAAAATTCCGCGCATTAGTTGATTCGGAAACGCGAATTTGTTTTCAAATTGTAATGCATGTATATTTTTACTGTTGTTACTGGCAGTTTGCTGTCTATGGAATTGAAGGCGCTGTTTCGTTGCTTCGAGTGTGTTTGGACCAGCTCTATTTTCAACAAACGGACTTGAAAAATGGGCAGCTCGAAACTGTTCTTGTTTCGGTTTTCAAGTTTTTGTTGGAGAGACCGAATTTCTGTTCGGTGTTTTGTGAGTCATTTGTTGGGAAAGAGATCAACCAAGAACTGCTGGAGAGTTTATCTAGCACATTACATTTATCTGTCCCTGAGAAGATTGGCATTGGCCTTGCTTTGTTTGATTCGGAAAATCATGATGTTAGGATAAGCGGTGAGTTCTTGTTGTTTTAATAGTAGGTTTAGTTGGCAAGTATTTATTGGGTTTACTGTTTAGTGGTTCTGTTCTGTTTCCCGTGGTTGATTTTTTATTTTTGATTTGCAGCAAAGAAATTTTGCATGATTCAGATTGAGGAATTATGTGCTAATCCTGCCCCTGTGAATTCCCCTGGGAGAATTCAGGATATTGTTATGTTCCTCCAACGATCTGAGGGTCTTTCCAAGCATGTTGATAACTTCATGCAGATGTTATCCTTGATGGAATCGAAAGTTTTACCATTTGTTTTGACACCGTTGCTTTCAGATGAATTGCGTGAAGCTAATTTTTTAAGGTTTCTATTTTTTTTCCTGTTAGCTTTGATTTGAGGATCAATGCTGCGATTTGATATAATGTGTGAAATATATATATTTAATGTAGGAATGTGGATATGTTTCACGGTTGTGAGAGTGACTTTGATGAAATGCTAGCTGAAATGGAGAAGGAGATGAGCATGGGTGACATAGTTAAGGAGTTAGGGTATGGATGCACACTTGATTCTCAACATTGTGAGGAGGTGTTAGCACTTTTTATGCCACTGACAGAAAGCTGTATTGCAATGGTAATTGGAACAATCATCCGCAATCATTCCGGCCTTGAAGACAACCCAACCATTTTATCAACATTCATTTCTGCTCTCAATTGTGGCACTGCTATAGAAACTCCACCGCTGAGCTCCTGGAATGTTGAAGTTCTCATGAAATCTATCACTCGGCTAGTAAGTTAACCTTTTAGTTACTTCATGTGCAACTTCTATTTTCTTTTTTGAAAATTTACCAATGTGCATACCTGTGCAGGCTCCTGGTACAGACTGGATAAAAGTTATTGACAATTTGGATCATGATGGATTTTACATTCCCAACGTGGAGGCATTCTCTCTTTTTATGTCCATGTATAGAAATGCTTGTGAGGTATGCCCTCTTTAAGTGCCTTAACATGTAAAGCTACATCTGTTGTTTCACATGCTCCTTTAAATGCTAAAGTTTTTTTGTTTATTGGTTCTCCTGCTATTGTCTCATGCAGGATCCTTTTCCTCTCCATGCTGTTTGTGGGCGTGTCTGGAAAAACACAGATGGTCAGCTATCGTTTCTCAAATTTGCAGTAATGGCACCACCAGAAGTGTTTACCTTTGCCCATTCTGGAAGGCAACTGGTATGATGGCTATTCATGCATTTATTACCAACATTTTCGTGGAACTCTTTTGAATGCAACTGATTGCAAGTCATCTTTGTAGCCTTATATTGAATCAGGGTATAGCCAGAAGCTTCAAATTGGAGATGCAAATCTTCCATGGTTGTGTCTCGACCTTTTGGATGTGCTCTGTCAACTTGCTGAGAGGGGTCATGTGAGTTCTGTCCGATCCATGATTGAGTACCCTCTGAAGCACTGTCCGGAGATCTTATGCCTTGGGGTATCACATATCAAAGTAGGTTTTAGTTTCATTTTAATTATGTGGTTTATATTCTTTACCTTCTCTATGTTATTTGATTGCTATAATTTTGTTTTTCTCCAGACTGCCTACAACCTGGTTCAATGCGAAGTTTCTTTTACGGTTTTCCCTATGATACTCAACAGTGCCACTGCTAGCAACATGATTCTTTACCTTTGGCATGTAAACCCGAATCTTGTTGTCAGGGGTTTTGTTGATGCTCACGATGCTGTGCCGGAGAACATGATGAAGATCTTAGACATATGCGAGGAGCTAAAGGTGAATAGCTTTCTTTGTGTTCTCGGCATCATATTGCTTTTCTATCAATTTACCATGGTTTTACCCTATTGTTCTTTGTCTGATGACACCTTTATATAAGACCTTTTCCTTAAATCCCACACATCTTGTATTTTCGGCAGATTTTATCTTCAGTGTTGGACATGATTCCTTCTCCTTCTGGGATTAGATTGGCGGCCCTTGCTTCAAAAAGGGATCTTGTTGACCTTGAGAAGTGGCTGACTAGTAATTTAATCATTTGCAAAGATTTTTTCTTTGAGGTGAAATCTTCTATCTTTTCTTGTGGCATTACAAATACAGTGCTTTTAACAATGGCTGTGTTTTATAACTGATAATACATGCAATTATCATTGTGAAAATGATTTTCTGTTTAAATTTTTCAGGAATGTGTTAAATTTTTTAAGGACGTTCAGTTTGGTGGATCGCAGGAATTTTCGGCCAAACCATTCAATTATGCTACCACTGTTGTGAATCTCTACATGGATTCTTGTTCTACTTTCCTGGAGGTTTATTTACTCGCTTTTTCAGTGGTCAATGACATTCAATTTATTTTAGATTATATATGATTTTGGTTGTTATTCCACTTTGCAGGTCCTTAAAGCTCATAGTGGTACAATTGTCTCATCCCAACTTATTGAAGAAATGGAAAAGTTGCAGGCAGCACTAGTGGATTCAAACCCAAGTCTGCAGAATGGGGTAGCTGCAGATTCTTCTGCTCCTGATGGATATTCAGATGATGTTGAGGCTGAAGCAAACTCTTACTTCCACCAAATGTTTTCCGGTCAGCTGTCAATTGATGCTATGGTTCAAATGCTTTCACGTTTTAAAGAATCATCAATAAAAAGGTATATGCGCAGACAAAAGCAATTTGTTTGTTCAGGAGTTTGAGTTCAGTATGTTCTACACATGATAAACCTTTGTTTGAGGTATATGTTAATACATTGGCGAATCCAGTAATATATTTAATGATTTACAGGGAAAAATTGATTTTTAATTGCATGATTGACAATCTGTTTGAGGAGTATAAGTTCTTCCCGAAATATCCAGAAAGGCAACTTAAGATTGCTGCTGTTCTTTTTGGTGAGTCTCATTGTACATAACTTTTATTTGAATGGATGACTTTGATTCTTTTTCATGTGATTAAACAAGAAACTGTAGTCTGTTATTAAGTACTAGCATAAATTGTTTTATCTCATTTGTTGTTTATTTTGCATTCTTTCGACTGAACTCTTTGTACACTTGGAATTCTTATATTTTTCATCGAGCCTTTAATAAAAATTTTGAAGCAATTGTTGTCGTTCTCTTGGTTTTAGTGACAAGTATGGTTCTGTGATGTGTCTGTCCATTTCTTTTCTTGTGTAACGTAACCTTTGGATTTGGTTCTTCTATTAGAATCATTATAATAGCTCATTAGCCAATTTATATGGAATGATGGTCAGATGGTGCTATATGCAAAGTTGTTTTTAGCCTTAAAATGTTTCCGCAGGTTTAATTTGGTAAATCACAATACACGTTTTTAATGATTTTTTTATGTTTGCTAATGTGCCGAACCCAGCATCTCTTCACACTGAACCATTTGTTCTTTTTTTTTTTCGGCATTTCCAATATTGATGTAAATGTTGACATGTGAAGCTTGTATTTGTTGATGTCAAATTTCAATTTTTTTGTGGACAAATGATGTGTGAAACTATTCATTCAGCAGACTTATGGTCGAGGCTTGTTAACTTTCAGGTTCTGTTATAAAACACCAGCTTGTGACACATCTTTTTCTTGGAATAGCTTTGCGAGGGGTTTTAGATGCTCTAAGAAAACCGCCAGATTCCAAGGTTTGTCGTTTACTGGCGTGGCTTTTGTTTTGTTTTTGTAACATAATGTTACAGTTGGCTTTTCTTTGCGCAGATGTTTGTGTTTGGAACGAAGGCATTGGAACAATTTGTGGACCGTTTGATTGAGTGGCCCCAATATTGCAACCATATCTTGCAGATTTCTCATCTACGCGGCACTCACGCTGAACTTGTTAATTTTATTGAGAGAGCACTTGCCAGGATTTCATCAGGCCACGTGGAATCTGATGGAAGCAACAATGTTTCTGTTGCTCATCAAAATGGTTTGCCTCAGGCCACCTCTGGAAATGGGGAGGTAAAGATTTTGTCTATTATTCCCATCACAAAAGCATCAAAGTTTAATGTCAGAGACTGTTATCATTGTTCTTGGTTAGATGATGCACATTTTGTTATTATTTTGAAACTGGTTTCTGCATGCTTATTTCACATACCATCACATGCCAATCTTCATTAATGCTTAGATGAAACTGTGGTTTTGTTGCCTTTTAGCATTGCAGTATTGAATGGAATTATTCTGTTTTGAGTTGTCCGATGTACTATTTAAATGTACTGATCCCTTGAAAACCATGGCTACCAGTCTGCGTGATGTTCTTAAAGGAAAATTTATGACATAACAATTTCTTCCTATAATACTTGGGTAACGAAAACCACTGTGCATTTGATATAGTTTGGCTGAAGACTTCTAAACTCTTTTTATAAGATGGCAATGTTATTTGAAACTTAGGAGTGGTAGTACTATTACAATTTGTTTAAGGCAGCATGCTTGATAGAAGTTATGTATTTATCCTGATAGACTCCTACGGTTTACTGGAGTTGATAAATGCTAACATCATGCAACCTGGACAGCAACTTGCCTCTGGCCTTCAACTGCAACAAAGACATGACAATTCTCTTGATGATCGGCATAAAGTCGTTACCTCGATTATCAATAGTAATCCTCCTTTATCTTCTGGAGGAATATCTTCTATTGCTTTTTCTGGTGACTCTTCTAGTATCCAGAAGGTATGGTTCTTTCCTCCAATTACATTGAAGTGCTTGAGATTTTGACTAGTAGTTTCTCAAGCTCTCCTCATCAATGGCTTTGTTTGCAGTTGCAGAGTGTTACTAATGCTTCATCTGTAGTTTCTCCTTCACCCGGTTTTGTCCGTCCTTCCCGAGCAGCTAGCTCAACAAGTAATCTCAAATAATTAATCATTCGTTAATATTTTTTTTTGGCTCTGTTATCAAGTTCTGATAAGTTTCAGTATTTTCTGAATCTGCTGTCATCTTATGGTACTTCTGTGGATTATTACCTGATAGGGTTTGGCTCTGCTTTGAACATTGAAACGCTTGTAGCTGCTGCTGAGAGAAGGGAAACGCCCATAGAGGTACATCAATATGTTTCAAAAACAAATTGAAGAGGCTAATTCCTACTCGAAACATGTGCGAATTGATTTATAGATGGGGTTCCTTTAATTGTGGGAGTTTCCTTTTTGCATCTTCAAATTCAGATAGGTGTATGTGTATTTTAAGGTTTGATGTTTAGTTTAGCATTTTTGGGGAGCTTAAATTTTTAGGAATTGATATATTGTGAACTTAGAAGGTTTACATGAAAGTTTATATTTTCTTATTTTCTTTGTTGTGGGTAGTTCTGTTATTTGGATTTGGCACTTAGTTATTGAGTAATTTCTCCTTTATTGAAGATTCTTCTCAGGGATACTCATTGTTTCACTTCATTTTATGTTGTATATTATTTTAAGTTTCACCATGTTATTTATTGATTACTCCAGGCACCAGCATCAGAGGTTCAAGACAAAATATCATTTATTATCAATAACATTTCAACTGCCAATGTTGAAGCCAAAGCTAAGGAATTTACCGATATACTTAAAGAGCAGTACTATCCTTGGTTTGCTCAATATATGGTCATGAAAAGGTATGGTAATTTCCAAAATTACCATTCACAAATTTTGGTTGTTCAATTGATTTTTGTCGATCCATTTCATTCCAGTCGTGCTTTCTTCACATATCAAATTCTTTAATTCTGAACAGAGCAAGCATTGAGCCAAATTTTCACGATTTGTATCTGAAGTTCCTGGATAAGGTTAATTCCAAGGCTCTGAATAAGGAGATTGTCCAAGCCACATATGAGAATTGCAAGGTTTGTGTTGTAGTTGGTAAACAGTATTGTTGATCAATGTCATGTTTTTTGTTGCGAAAAAAAAGTCTGTTTTCTTACAAGCTAATACGTTGCTTTTCTTCTTTTCAGGTTCTTTTAGGATCAGAGCTTATAAAGTCAAGTTCAGAAGAGCGTTCGTTGCTAAAAAATTTGGGAAGCTGGCTTGGAAAATTAACAATTGGCAGGAATCAAGTTCTAAGTGCCCGTGAAATAGATCCTAAATCTTTGATCATAGAGGTAAAGCGTTCTTCATGGCACTAGTTGCCCATCATCTTTGAGTACTATGAGAATATAATCATATATGATGTACTGGTGTTTGCCTGAATTATAAATTTTCCTTCTCATTTTGGCAGGCATATGAGAAAGGTTTGATGATTGCTGTGATTCCGTTTACTTCTAAGGTGGGGTTTAGTTAATTATTATTGTGTACTCAAAATTGATGTTACTGGATTTTTTCAAGTTAAGTTTTTGTTGCTTAGATTCTGGAGGCATGCCACAGCAGCCTGGCATATCAACCTCCTAATCCTTGGACTATGGGTATTCTTGGGTTGCTAGCTGAAATTTACTCGATGCCAAATTTGAAGATGAATCTCAAGTTTGACATAGAGGTAATCATGTTGACTAGTTTTAAGCAGCGGAACTGTGACCATTAACTTTTTGTCATTAGTCTCAAGGGCATAAGGATGTTTGGAGTGGTTATTTTTCTTTGCACGTTATGTTTCAGGTTCTCTTTAAGAACCTTGGGGTAGATTTGAAAGATATGACACCAACATCTCTTCTCAAGGACCGGAAAAGGGAAATTGAAGGGAATCCAGATTTTTCAAATAAAGATGTTGGGGCATCTCAGCAACAAATTGTTGCTGAAGTTAAGTCTGGAATTGTATCTCCGTTAAATCATGTTGAACTGCCTCTTGAGGTTCCCAGCCCTTCAAATCCTGGTGATCATTCACATTTGTTGTCTCAGGTTCGTTTTGTTTGGTGTCTAATTTTGAGAATGTATAACATAAAACCCAGTGTTTGACCTGCTTTACATTTTCAGTATTCTGCTCCTGCTCATATTTCCTCTGGGACATTGATGGAGGATGAGAAATTGGCCGCACTAGGTTTGTCTGATCAGCTTCCCTCTGCTCAAGGATTATTCCAAGCTACTCCTTCGCAGACACCGTTTCCTGTCAATCAGGTATAATTCCTACTACTGCCTTCGTCGGATTCAAAGTAGCGAAAGAAGCTTGATTATTTTTTTTGTTTAACAATTTTGTATGCATTCTGCAGCTTCCTTCAGCAATGCCTAGCATTAATACTCATGTTGTTATCAACCCAAAGCTCAATGGTTATGGCTTGCACTTGCATTTCCAAAGGTTTGAAACTGTTTGCGTGTTCATATTTTCATGCCTAGTATGCAGATTATATTTTTCTGATTATCTCCAGCTGATCCATATTTTACAGGGCGGTTCCTATTGTAATGGATAGAGCTGTCAAAGAAATAGTAACTGGTATTGTTCAACGCAGTGTGTCCATAGCAACTCAGACGACAAAGGAGCTTGTTTTGAAGGTATAATTTTCTGAATGAATACATCATTAGGTTGCATTTACTTGCTCAATGTATTTGTTGTGGTTCTCAGTTCTTAATAGAATGTCAATTGTTTTAACTTTTTTTTTTCATTTTTGTTGTTATTATGGAGGTTAGCATCTCATATTATACTTATTTTTAGGATTATGCCATGGAATCTGATGAAACACGAATATATAATGCTGCTCACTTGATGGTTGCGAGTTTGGCTGGGAGCTTAGCTCATGTGACATGCAAGGTATCTTCTGATTCTCAATTCTTATAATACATTTCTATTGTAGTTATATGGTTATAAAACACTACCAATTTTTCTTTACAGGAACCACTGCGTAGTTCAATATCTAGTCAACTGAGAAATTCTCTTCAAGGTTTGAGCATTGCAAGTGACCTGTTAGAGCATGCCGTGCAGCTTGTCACCAATGATAACCTTGATCTTGGCTGTGCAATAATCGAACAGGCTGCTACAGATAAGGTCTTTTAGCTGTAATTTAATGCGTGTTTTTAAACAATTAATATTATTCCATTTCTCCTGCTTCTCTGTGCCCTAGTGTTTTGTGTGTCATCTAAAAGAAAATTACCAAGTTATATGTACATATTCATTCCTATCCCATCCTGCAACCTTTATTAAAAGCGATTGAAAAACTACGGCACTGGAAGGCCACCCTACTCTTGTTATCTGTCTCATTTGCTTGGATAAATAGTGAAAAGATGAATCAAGCTTGTTCTTGGCAGCAATATTTGTATCAGATTCTGAAAGATGTGGTAGTATACTTGCAAAGAATTATGTATTTGGAGCCTAAGAGGTTAGGTCTTATAGCTTGTTTGAAGTCGAAGTTGAAGTTAACTATGATAATATTGGTGTAATTTTGATCTTTATGTGTAGGAGAGCCAGTCTCCATGTTTTAAGGAGGGTGTTAGATGCATTATTGGTAATAAATATTTTTATGCCTACTTCAGCACTTTAGCTGCTAGCATATGTGATCAAGAACTATGGTTATAATTCAGCTGGAAAAAAAAAACTTCTGGTTTTGGATGATGAAAATATTCTGTATGAAGGTTATCATTCAGTTCTCTTCTCTTGTGATTTTGTATGATCTATTGTTTTATGTAGGCTGTACAAACAATTGATGGGGAAATAGCTCAACAGCTTACTTTGAGAAGGAAACAGAGAGATGGTGTTGGCCAAACATTTTTTGATGCAAACATGTATGCACAAGGTTCAATGGGTGTTGTGCCTGAAGCCTTGCGCCCTAAGCCTGGCCATTTGTCTGTCTCTCAACAAAGAGTTTATGAGGTATGCACTTTTGATCTTCTGTATGAAGTTTTTTTATTTTATTGATACTGAGAAAAATGGCATTCCTTGTTTATTCTGCTGTTTAAAGCTTTTATTCTACTCTGTATTCTTTTTCAGGATTTTGTTCGACTTCATTGCCAAAATCAATCTAGCCAGACGTCAAATGCTATTGCTACGGCTGCATCCTCTGTTTCTGGTGCAACTGGTCTAGCTAGTGCATATGGGTCAGCATCTGGACAGCTCAACCAAGGCTTCTCGACTACTCCTGGAAATGTAGGATTTGAATCAGTATCAAGTACATTGGACATTACTTCTGAGGGAATTGAATCAAATTCAGCTGCAATTCTTAGGTTTCTGCTCTGGTGCCTTTTTTTCATGTTTACAATTTTCTTATTTTGAATTAAGTTTTTAAGATCTATGCTTGGTGCTTCAGTGCTTCATCAATGCGCATGGGACAAGCTGATGGTGTTATCCTGCAAAATTCTGAAAATAGCAGTAGTGCAGCACAATTTCCTCCAACTGTTACTACTCCTGAACTTAATTCAGTGGGCGCGACTGATACTGAGAAGGTTTGATATTTGTTATTTTTACTTCTTTTTCCCATCTTGGGATCCGTATTTTTCATTGACACTTCCAAATGATTTTCTGCAAGGAATCTGGAGTTTCCTCACAATCATTACCTTCATTAAGTGCTTCTGAGCGTCCTGGAAGTAGTGTATCAGAGCCTTCACTGAACACAAGGGATGCATTGGATAAATACCAGATTGTCGCACAGAAGGTTCTATGGGCCCTCCTCTCTGTGCTTTCTGTTGTGTTGCATCTGTTTTCGTGAAGCTAGTAAATAATTTGCAATATTCTAAGTTTAAAAGAAATTACTGGTCCTTTGCATAAAATGAATTGGATGGGTAGGTTAAAGGGAAAACTACATGATTGCATTTACTATTGCCATTTGTGGGTTTGGTTAGGGCTTTCTTATTATTAAGTTCTACCAAGTTTGGGGAAACAAGTATTTTCTGACATGTCTGCTATGCTGGGATAATTTTATGATTGAATCAGTTTCAATCATTTTTCTTTCAATATTCACACATGTCTGTGTTGCTGCTTCAAATTGTTGCCTTTTTAATTGTTACAGTTGGAGGCTGTGGTGTCCAGTGATGCGAGAGAAGCTGACATTCAGGTATCTTTCCTTTTTTTTTTTTTCCTTTTTGTCCTTGATAGTTATTCTGATGTAATTAGACTCCTGAAATGTTGTTAAATAGGCAGGGGCATTTATTTTGTATTGTTTCTTATTCTCAAAATTTTACGTCAATTGCATAAATTTTGTAGGAGTTTGTATTGTTAGAGACCCGTTGATCTTTTTTGGTTTTCATTTTACTTATATCTAAAATTCCCATCTGCAGGGTGTGGTTTCCGAGGTTCCTGATATCATACTCAGATGTGTAAGCCGAGATGAAGCTGCATTGGCTGTGGCACAAAAGGTAGTTCATTATTGCATTCATTGTAGTCTCCATTTTGCTTGCTTCAGATTTTTTCTGTTGAGCTGCAGGAAAATGTTGTCTAGATACTAATGCCAGTAGTTTCTGCTGCTAGTTTTAGCTCTCCCCTGTGGCATTGCATCTGTGTCTCATTGCATTAATATGTTTGCTGCCGGTTAATTTTACTTCAGGTATTCAAGGGTTTGTATGAAAATGCATCAAATAGCTCCCATGTTAATGCTTGTCTGGCAATGCTGGCTGCCATTCGTGATGTGTGCAAGCTGGTGGTTAAAGAACTAACTAGCTGGGTAAGCTCCACTGAAATTCTATGGTCTGTATCATGCCATGGTCACACACACACACGTAATTTTATTTCTTGGTTTGCCGAATTGTGGGACTGATACTGGACTTAGCCCATGATGAAAATGGTCGTTTTAGTGTCTGTAGTTTTACTTGTTACTTCTGTGTTATTTAGGATAGTATGATATTATTTCATGACAGGTAATTTATTCGGAAGAGGAGCGTAAGTTCAACAAAGATATAACCGTCGGGCTTATGCGCAGTGAATTGCTCAATCTTGCTGAATACAACGTCCACATGGCCAAACTAATTGATGGTGGAAGAAATAGTATGTTACATAACCTTTTTATTTTCTTGACCCATCTCAAACCCATGCCTGACGTGGTGGTTCTTGTACTTCTTTGCGTTCTTGTTGATGCGTTTGATTAATTTCATTCATTTGCAGAGGCTGCAACCGAGTTCTCTATTTCCCTGATCCAAGCTTTGGTTATTGAAGAATCTAAAGTCATTTCTGAACTCCACAACCTTGTTGATGCTCTGGCTAAGGTTTTTCTTTTTCTATGTGTTCTTCAATTTGTGCTTATCTTTTTTTGTGGTTTCTTAATGATTTTGGTGTGCAGCTTGCTCTAAAACCTGGATGTCCTGAGTCTTTACTTCAGTTAATTGAGATTATCAGGAATCCAGTTGCAAATGCTGTTACTCTATCTGGGTTTAATGCTGTAAAAGATGACAAGACTAGACAAATTAGAGACAAAAAGGTTTGAAGGGATGTGCTGATTTTCCAAATTATTTCCTCTGGCCATCTGTCTTGTACTGAAAAATTCTCTTTTTCCAAACAGACCTCCTATCAGTCGCTATCTGGCAGAGAAGACTATAGCAGTACAGAATTGATTGAACCTGATCCTTCTGGTTTTCACAATCAGGTATCTTGAGTTTAAAACTTCATATCTTTTGTCAAGTACTGTACATCATGCAATTTCGATTTTTTTTTGTCTGATTAGCATCTGATTGCTTATGTTTTTCTTAATATGAGATTGGGAACATTTGAAATGCTGTGTTTCTGTTGGGTTTATTCATGGAAATTTCTCATGTTTCCATGTGCTTGAGTTGGTTAGTTTGTGGATATATCATCAAACCATAAATTCCTTAAATACTAAAACAATTGTAGTTGCTTCTCTATTTTTCTGATGTTGATGGATACAAGCTAATGGCATATTTGTTAAAAATTCATAAACTTTCACGAAATTTCCAACTGTCAAAATTATTGCAAAAAAAAAATCACGAACTTTTCATTCTCTGCTAATTATGTCATTTATTTATTTGGACTATAAATTTTCAATCAATTGGTCAAGGAAGTATAGAGTTGGGGCATGTGGGAGATTAAATCATGAAAAATATATTTTTGCTTGAGAAAATGAAAATTTTATGTGATTCTACAATAAATTCATATATTATTTTAGTATAAAAATGAAAAAATGACATAATTAGGAGAGAGAAAGATTTGTGATTTTTTTTGGATAATTTTTGAACTTTATGACATAAATTAAAATTTTGTAAAACTTGTTTTTAAAAGAGGGCTAATTACATATATACCTACATTATAGTTTTTAATTACAAACTATTATAAATTGAAATATTTTGCACTGTAGCTTCTTTTATTGCAACCCATACGGAATTCTATGCCCACTTTTTTATCTGAATTGTATCAACTTACTAAATCATTGTTTCAGTAGCTCATTTGACCTGAATTTCACTTTTTTTAACGTTTTGCAATTACGGAGCATTCATTAGTTTGTTTAGTTTTTTCTTTGTATGTGTAATTAGTTTTTGGTAAGAATTTTATTGTTAATTGGTTTCTCAATTATTTTTAAGCAGCATATAAAGTTTATGAAAAGTTAATTTTTATAAAATTTATAAAAAAGTATTGATATATAATTTCAAGTTAAAGGTTTATAATAAATTTAAATTGAT
>CANYCX012160223.1:0-16983 GCA_948193385.1 Breynia disticha f. nivosa | reverse complement strand
GGGATTCGAACCCAGGACGTTGGTTAAGGGTGGAAGAGTCCCTCGCCACTCAACCAAGATGTTGTTCCAAATATCTTCTTCCAAGATGTTGTTTCAGCAATTATGGTTCATATTAGTGGAGGAGACGAAAATAAATGACTTAAAAATAATATAAGAAGAGATATAAAAGAGAACAATGCCATAAAAAAAAGTATTGTAAAAAGAAAGAAACCATAAAAATAAGATTTAATGACGAGACATTGAATGCATAATAGTTCAATCATTTAATTTTTTCCATGCAAATGTCTAACAAGAATTTCAAAAAAAGGATTGAATTAGCTGAGCCTTTTTACCATAATTTCAACACTCTTCCTTATCACCAATGTTGGTTCTTCATTTCTCCAACTTTACCTTGCAAGTTGGTGAACAAGTTTGCAAGTTGATTTTCAGAATTTCAGTAGAATAACTTCTCTTCTTTACGCTGTAATGCTTCTCGAATGAAATAGTACTTCATCCTGAAGTGTTTTGTTTTGGCACGAAACACAGAATTATTAGCAATTGCAATAGCTAATTGATTATCATTATTGATTGTTGTTGCATTTTCTTATTTCATCTTTATAGCAAACAAAAATCTTCTTAGCCAAATACAGAGACGGAGAGGGGATGGGGCAGCCGCTCCCTTCCATGCATCTTTCTTTAATACCCGCCTCGTCTTTTCGCAGGAGAAGGGGGCGACGGTACAGAGTGAAGACTAGGTGGGTGGAAGGAAGCAGAGCAAGTAGAGAGGGCGGCCAGCCTCCCTTCCATGCATCTTCCGTACATGTCTGATTGATATTTTTATATTGAACCAGGCTTCATAAGTTTTCATGTTCTTCAAAGCTTTTTATAGGGAGTTTTTTCAGCAAGTAAATTGCATTGGCGACCAGGTGGACATTCGATTGTTTGGTTCAAATTAAACCGAAATACGAACAAACTAAAGGAGATGAATGCATATGGCTTTGCCGTAAATCTCTCCCTCACATTCCTTCGAATCATAATCCCACTTTGTTTAACAAAACAGATCAACTATTTGATTTATGTTTAATTTTGTAATTTGAATTGTAACAACTTGCCAAGTGAACTTGATTCCATGTGTTTAACGTAAAATATTTTACTTATCAACAAAACTAGAATAAAAACCATTCTGATTAATTAAAAATAATTTATTTTATGACGAAATGTTTTTTTAAAAAAAGGAAAAATATTTTTAAAATTTTTACTCACATATAATATTTAAAATTATATAATTTTTATTTATTTTTTAATTTTAATATAAAATTGATTCTTTGCTGATTTATTTTTACTGCGTTCATATTTTTGTTTATACGAATTTCAAACTTATTAGATTCTCATGTGGCTATTTAATGCTAGAAAATATAATCTTAAAACTTATTTTTTATAAATAAATATTTTCTTCAAAAATTTTTTTTTTGTCAAACAAACAGAGCGTAAAAACGATACTTTATCTTGTCTATTGATTTATAAAATAAACAAAGATTTGTAGTTATTGTTTAATATTCATCCAAATTCAATTAAAAATTGCATCACTAGCAATTACTTGATGAGTTAATGTACGTGCATCGTGCTTATTCCTCAAAGATCTTTATAATCTTATTTAATAATGTTCATAACTTTTTTTTTCTTAACCAAACGATATTCCCATTTTTTATGAGGATTAATTCAAAATCGGAGTGTGAGATACGACTTCTATCTCATGAGGATGCTGACTCTGCTTGAATTCGATCACGTCAAAAAAATCTCACGAAAGCTGAGTTGCCAACTCAACCTCATAGTTACTTTACAACCTTTATAAATCAAGATTTGATTTGCAATGTGAGTCAACAGCACTAAAGAAATGCAAGAAAATCATCTCAACGATTTGCAATCGAAGAAAAAGATGGTAAAGAAGATATGTTGCTTCTGGATCAAACACACACAGAGGGGAAGATTGATAAACAAAATATTGAGGCCATGTTTGGAGCTATAAATGCTCATCATCTGAGAAATACTAATCATCTTATAAACCATTGAAGCCTTAAGAGACAGGAAGAAATGGAAGTTCCATTCATAGATTTGAGCGAACTCGAGGGTGACAACAGAACGGAAACAATGCAGCTACTCCATGACGCCTGTGAGAAATGGGGCTGTTTTATGGTATATGAATCACAGCTTTTTTTTCTCTCTCTAGAAGCCATGTTTTCTTAGCTTAAATTGCTTAAATTTTTGCAGCTGGATAATCACGGCGTTGACAGAAAGCTGATCGACAAAGTAAAACATTTAGCCAACACTCACTATGAAGAACATTTGAAGGAAAGTTTCTACAAATCTGAAACAGCCAAAGATTTGAACACCAAACAAACTGTCTCTGATGTAGATTGGGAGAGTAGTTACTTAATAAGGCATCGACCGGTATCCAACATCACGGAAATTCCAAACCTCTCCGAAGAATATCGGTGAGCCGTTATGAATTATGTTCTTTGTAAGTTCAAAAATCTATTATTTGCACGCTGATGAGAGACATGTGATGCAGCAAAACGATGGAAGAATACATTAGGCAGGTGATTCAACTGGCAGAGAAGCTTTCAGAGCTCATGTCTGAGAATCTAGGATTGGAGAATGATTACATAAAACAAGCATTTTCGGGAAGTAAAGGTCCTACTGTAGGAACAAAAGTTGCCAAGTACCCTGAATGTCCTGATCCGAAGCTTGTAAGAGGGCTCAGAGAACATACCGATGCCGGCGGTGTCGTACTTTGTCTCCAAGATGATCAAGTTCCAGGACTTGAGTTTCTCAAAGATGGAAAATGGGTTGAAATTCCTCCATCCAAAAACAACACTATATTCGTTGGCACCGGTGACCAAGTTGAGGTGTTGAGTAATGGAAGGTATACGAGCGCCGTGCACCGTGTCTTGGCCGTTCCTAATGGATCTAGATTGTCTATTACTACCTTCTATAATCCCGGTGGTGATGCCATTATTTCACCAGCACCGAAGCTTTTGTTCCCTGGTGGCTACAAGTTTGAAGATTACATGAAAGTTTATGAGACAACCAAGTTTTCAGACAAGGGACCAAGACTTGAGTTCATGAAGAAAATGGTTAATGGGCACTAAAATGACCATGTCTGAACAATGCAACTATGATCTCGCTTTCATTTCTTCTAAATAATGTGTTCTTTCACGTAAGAACAAGTGTTTGTTTTATGATTTCAATAATTTATTCCCATGGAAACCTTTTGTTGTCCGATTGATTGTTAATTTTGCTGTTGAGAATAAATAAATATCAATTCTCAGAATCGTAGACGTGTTCAAGGAATGTTTAAGCATAACAATTGAAAAGTAAATAAGTAAAATAAGGAATGTTTAGCATGACAGTTTTCTGTTCAAGGAATGTTTAAGCGTATATCAACTGACGTGGGGTTGTTCTAGCTTAACCAGAGATCTCGAGTTTGAGTCTTGGATACGTAGCTGCGTTAAAACTTGGTTAGAAGAGTTTAATATGAATATCATAGTACAAATGATGATGTTTTGCTCAAAATACTTGTGTATATAAACTTTTCGAGGCTACATATTTAGATTTCATCGTTGAGATTGTAACACTAACAAGAAATCAAAGATGCGCTAGAAAATAATAAGTGCAACTAGTATTTTTTCTTTCTGTCCTACAACTACCATGATTCACATCGTTATATTTATACAAATTAAAATTATCGCAATGTGAATATCATAATCCATGACTAACAATTTTAACAAGATATCTAAAAATTCATCACAACCAAACAAATGCGATATTCTTAAGACATGATTGGAATGAATCACACAAATGAATAGCAAACATAATATCGTATCTTGATGCGATTGACCATAAAAGTGAACTAATTATAAAGCTTTTCGTCTACATTTTCTTCATCTTCTTGCTTTTCAAGTTTAAAAATTGATGTCATGGTATCTTAGCAATTTTAATTCCCTCTATTTTAAAAAAATTCAAGCGAGCACGGTCTTTTCGACTAATATTTTAATAAAACTGTAAAGGAAAATGTAAAGATTTTGGAGTATATGTCCATTGAGCATAAAAATCAAAAGGCAACACATAATCTAATCCACCTCTTGAACTCACCATTATAACCACATGCCGACCCCTCACTTCTCCTTCTAACTCTCTTCCACTTCCAATTTCCAAACTCAAAGTAAACTTTCCAAATACCATTTTCACGCTACACCATGGCAGTAGCCAACAACATAACATCAGTCCTCAACTTCATAGCCTTCCTATGTTCCATCCCCATAATTGCAGCAGGTATTTGGCTAGCTTCCAAGCCTGAGAACGACTGTATCCATCTATTTCGATGGCCAGTAGTTCTCCTTGGAGTTCTCATCCTTATTGTATCACTCATAGGCTTTGTTGGTGCATATTGGTACAAAGAGACACTTCTTGCTTTCTACCTATGCTGCATGGCCATTCTTATTATCCTCCTCTTGATCTTGCTCGTTTTCTCGTTTGTTGTTACACACCATGATGGAGGCTATTATGTTCCTGGTAGAGGGTTTAAGGAGTATAGGCTCGAAGGATTCTCTTCTTGGTTGAGAAACCATGTTGTTGATGATAAGAACTGGAACAAGATTAGAGCTTGTCTTGCTGAGACTGATGTCTGTTCTAAGTTAAATCAGAATTATATTACTGCTGATCAATTCTTTTACTCGCATCTCTCTCCTCTCCAGGTTACTTCTCTGTTACTTTTTTCACACTTTTTAACCGAATTTACTACTTTTATTTTCTTTTAATGAGTGTTTTTTAAATGCTTTAAAAGGGTATTCTGATTTTTGAACTTGCATTGATTTGGTAATTAAGTTATCCTTAATCTAAAGGCTTGAATTTATGCCTGAGTCTGGTGAAGATTATGTTTGTTAGTGTTAATTTCTTAGGTTTTGGCTTCAATTGTCACATATTTTTGTAAACTAGATAGAATTGTTGTGAGGAAACTGGAATGTTGCAGAGGCTTTGGGGGGATTCTGACAGAAAAATGATCTCAACTGAAGCTCTTTATTGTCTGTTTACCCTTTTCCAACGTTGATTACATCAAGGAACTTCATTGATGGGTACAGAAGTCGCTGGAATAGAACAGGGTAGATAGGTTGGTGTGTGTTGGAGGGACCCATCGTTTATCTTCACTTATGCTTTTGGACTGTCATTTATGGTCGAAATTGAATTTAGATCCTGATAAGGGAATCTAGACCCATCATATTACATCATGAACTCTTTAATTCTACTGTAAAGGGATCAATCAGCGCCTTGAAAGTGCGGAGTTTGATCACTGATTCCGTAGCAGCCCTAAAGAAACCATACAGGCGCTAACTTGTTAGTTCACTAAGTTTCTTTGAACTTCTGTTTTGTAGATTAGTCCAGTCTCTTTTTTAAAAATTTATAAAAAAATAAGAACTCTTTGATTCTTAATCATTCATCATATCAAATTTAGACCAAACTAAAAGTTGCATTATGGAGCCAACTTTGTCTTTATTACAATAACAACTAATATTATTATGTACACACATGTTCTGATAGTGGCACACTTTGCTTTGTCTCTAATTAATTACTAATTGTTATTTTTTTTCCTTAATTATTGAGTATTACATACAGTCAGGATGCTGTAAGCCCCCAACAGTATGTGGTTACAACTACGTGAATCCTACGTTATGGGAGAACCCGGCAAATCCAACGGCGGACACGGATTGTTACGTGTGGAACAATGATCAGAATCAGCTGTGCTACAACTGCAATTCTTGCAGAGCTGGACTGTTAGGAAACCTGAGAAAGGAATGGAGAAAAGCCAACATTATTCTCATAGTTGCAGTGGTGGTGCTCATTTGGGTATATCTCATTGCTTGCAGTGCTTTCAAGAATGCCCAAACTGAGGACCTCTTTCGTCGTTACAAGCAGGGTTGGGTTTAATCATGTTGCCAACACATATACTCCAAGTTATTGTACTCATTTTCATCGTTATAAGAGAGGGAAAATGAATTATAGATTAAGTGAATTCCGCGGTGTTGTTTATTTTGTATTTTTATGTTAAATTCCTTAGCAACTAAAGAAGACACTTTTCTACCACTGAGCGCATAAATCAACTGGCGTGAGGTTGTTTTAGCTTAACCTTCGGACCAAAAAAAAGAAGACACTTCCCTCAAACAAGAGAAGAAAGAAAGATACCAGTATACCAAATATAAAGCAATAAGCATGGCAGACAAAAAAATAACTTGCAGCTATACCAAAGTAGTTAAAACTTTTTTGAGTTACAATAATAGTGGCGGAGAGGCAGAACTAAAGAATGCAAGCAGGATGAGAATCTCAGCTTGGTATTCTTTTACAAGCAAATTCCAAATATACAGAATCAGAGTGGATAGCTCACCGGGAACGTTTACGTACGTAGGAGAGCAACACAAATGAACCATACTGCATATGTATATATTGACAGATGATTGAGTAGAATTCTATGATTCTGACGGGTCATCCAGACTTGTCGGTTGGTGCAGTGAGAGATTCGAGTGTAAGTTCACCTGTTGCATTTTCTGGATGACAAGGGCTGGAACTGCGTTTGCTGTGCATTGCAATGGCGTCCTTTATTTTTTGGAACTGCAGATAAAGTCCAGAAACATTCAGATTCAGCAATCAATGTTAATGGTATGGTTAAACTCATGCCACAAGAAGTTTAAAAGATCATGGAATAGCTGACCTTAGCTAGGGAACATGAAAAGGATTCCAATTGTCCATGCGACCCACAATAGAAGTGAAAAAAAGGAAGAACTTTCACATTCAAACTTTTGCACATAGGCTTATTTTCGTCGAAATTGACTTTAAGAAATAAAATTTCTGGATGTTCTTCAGCTGTTCTGCAGAGCTGGAAGATGCATTACAAGACTATGTTATTATGCTGCTCTTTCCGAATATTAATAAATTCAACCGAAGGCATCACTTCAATAACTAACTGAAATGTAAATTCGATTGCACCACGGATTCGCATTCTTCTTAAGAAATCATCATTAGAAAAGAAAAAAATCGCAGAGTTCAGAGTGTTGCATGGTAGCAGTGCTTGTAAATAGAGAACATGCATGAAATAAAGAAACAATAACCCCAACCGTTTAATTAACCAACATTTGATGCCAACTTCAACTCTTCCATGACATTTTTCATAGTCTTGTGCAGACAAAATCGCATCACAACAAAGTGTAAAAACATTTTGTCCTGTGTTTAATATGTACCATCAAATTGGAAACAACAAACACTTGCAACCATGCAAGCTCGCTACTATACTCATATTCTATCTGACTGAAACCATGCAACTGGTTAATCCGTAGTTTTAGTACTCACTAGAGCAGTCTGGCCTAACACTGTCAAATGTCTGGTTCTAGATGTATCAATTGTAAATAGATCGCAAATCTACATCACACAATTCCGCCTCAAGAATAAAAATAGTGCATCTAAAACTAATTAGCACCAAAAGACAGGAATGTGCCGTGTATATAAAATCATCCAGAAACAAATTACAGGCAACTACCAAAAGTCACATTAAACAAAAGACATATTTCTGGAGAAGTTAAATTGGTATGCATTTAGTTTAGACACTACATCCTCGTATAATGATGCCAAGTTAATGGCACTTACGTATGTTAGTCTACAACTTTCTGTCTATGGAACAGAAAGTTTATTCACTAATGTGGTATACTGGTACATCCTTACAATAAAAGGAAACCAATGTTAGCAGAGCACATAAAATACAAAGAAAAATTTGCAAACATTGACAATTCAAAGGAATTTAAGGTCAAGAAGGAAACATAAAATGAAAAATTGAAACTACCTTTGGGAATAATGCGCGGCAGGATGCACACCACGTTCCATAAAATTCGACAATTACTAATCTATCTCCAGCTTGACTTAAGGCACTCAAAAATTCTTGGGTGGAATGAATATCAATCATATTTGGCCCTACATTCTTTTCCCACCATTTTGGTGGTTCCGTCTCAGCAACAGCTGCATGTACCTGAAATGATTTCTAATATATTTTACGAAAACAATAATAGCATTGTCCCACGGGAAGATCAAACAATAAAAGAGATATATATGGCCACATAGCTGAATTCATGCTATCATAAGATTGAAGTATTTTACAGGCAGATTTATTCATGTTCAATTAAAATGTTGCGCCAGCATGTGAATTACGTGACAACGTAATCCTTTGCAATAACAAGCACATTTTAACATTGATTCCACAAGCTGATGAGCAATAGTCTTGTGACTAAATATTAGATTAAAATGGAATGTTCTGTGGACAACAAACACGCAGTTATATAAATTTGTTCCGGCTGCCAAAAGTTTAGAAAAGTTAGCTTGAATTCATATGGAAATCATCCTTGTGAAGAGTTGATCTAAAGGAAAAACACGACACATAGAGAAAACGTATCTAGACCAGGGAATTATAGATGCATGCCGCAAATAAGAAAATTTGTAAAATAGGATATTCAAGCCTCAAGGTGTAAGAAAATCCATCATCACACCAAAAGGAAAGGATATATAGCTTGATTTTTACAAGTATATTGTGTTAAATCCTACAAGGACATAAAAAATCTGTCTCAGTGACAAATAAATAAATGTGAAATTTGCAGCTATAAGCAGCAAACTGTATGTTTATCACGAATTCATACATAAACTCATAGCAATCTTAAGAAACCTAAAAATACCAAAAACCATAGCAACTAGCAGCAACAAACAGCATCAAACAATTTAGTTTATCACATCCAATCAATGCAATATGAGCACTATATAACACAACACAAAATTCTCATAAAAGGGTCTACAATAATCTCTCACAAACGCAACAATTCATATTCTATACCAAAATTTCAAAGTATCCTAATTGGAGCTACAAAGCAAAGACAAAAACAAGCAGTACAAACAAAAGGGTCCAACAATTTGGCGAAAAGATACAAAATTGAGAACAAAGATTGCACCTTGAACGAAACAAATTGCTTTCTGGAAGAAATTGGATAACGAGAAACACCAACACCAGAGGAAGAAGAAGAAATCTTCTTATCAGAATAAAAATTGTGAATAAAGTGTTGTGTATTGGAAAAGTTAACGAGTGCACATGAAGATGACGAGGAAGAAGAAGAAAGACGAAGAGATTGGAATGAAGGTAGTCTAAGAACAGAATCTGCCATTTACAGATTCCTAAATAAATTCAGACTGAAACAGCTCAAAGAAAAAAGACTTTTTTTGACAAATGGTTTCTTTTTTGTTAGCAAAAATATTTCAAAACAAAAAGATTGTAAATTCAGGTAGGTAAAGCAGATTGAATGTGAAGTTAAAAACTTTAGGAGAATTTGATGTGGGTGGAAGTTTGTGTGAACCAGATCATACGATGAAGATAGTTTATGACAGAAATATAAGTACGGAATTGTGTTGTGTTGGTGGGCGGAAACAGTCACAGAACTAATGTAGCTATGGGCTTTTACTGCACAATTGCTAATTAGAGGTTTTCTTTCTCACCACGACGGAACGCGTATATTAACTAATGTAGTATTGTTCTAGTTTAATCAGAGATAAAAAAAAAAGGTATTCTTTCTCTAATTTAATATTTTTATATACATATTAATTAATTATATTTAATTTTTTTACAATTAATCATTTTATTTTTTTAATTTAATTGTTAATTATAGATTTACTTTTTTCGTATTTTTTCATGTTCATTTTCATTTTTTTTATTTTCTTTCTGAATCAGACAGCAGGTAATATTCGGATATTTAAGAAGGAAGCAGGGAATTGAAGGATCGGTTCGAAGCATAAGATGTACATTTATTTAATTTTATTTATTTAACGTATACTTTTTTTATTTAAAGTTCATATGTCGTAACAAATTTTATTTTTGTAGCGACATTTCGTATGGGACCAGCCTGTTGATAAGATGTCGATGAAGGAAGTAAAAGAACAGTAGAAAAAGTAGGTTGTTCGTAAATACGGTGGTTTGGTTGGCAAGGCACATCAAGCAAAATGCCCAACCCCAATGAATTGATTCGTCCACTTGGGACGACTGAATGGCGTATTGGAGTACGCTAGAGTACCAGCAAAGTAAGCCAAGTAAAAGGTCAATCGCCTATCACGACTAACCTTGCACACTGGGAGATCGATCTCGCACCGCCAGAGGATGATACGTTTTTTGAAGTATTTTGTTACAAATTTATCATTTTTACTTCGTTTATTTAATATTTATTTTCAATTTAATTATATTTAATAATCTATTTTTAAGGAGCCTGGGCTCCGTAGGCACATTGGGTGTATCAAATTTTTTGTTCGGAAACACACTTTGTCGAAATTCAACTCAATTCATTAACGAGAGATCCGCCGAGGTTGCTTATAAGAAGCTAATAAAGTACACTTTCACATGTTTTTGATATTTGGCAACACCAATTGATCTTGCAACTCGAGTTGAATAAGACTGCAGCCAGTTTATAGGTTAGCTTTCACAGGGTGAGTCAGCTTGGTAAACGGACGAGTAGTCGATCGAAAAGAGTGAGTTTGAGTCTGAGTTTTTGGAGAAGAAGAGGATGAAAAAGGCGGCGGCGGCGATGGAGGAGCTGGGAAGGGGGAGGAGGGAGGTGAAGAGGAGGAGCTAGTGAGTTTTTCCTTCCACCAGACACTTTATACACTACAAGATATCATCCTATAAGACTTCAATGGTAACAGATTATGTTCACAGTTCAGAAATATGTACACATTTGGAGAAGAACAAGTTCACTCTCTACTTTTAGCCTCCTTTGCCTTCTTTGGATCTGATGAAAGTTCATCATTAATCCAATCAAATAAGATCTCAAACATCATTAAATAAACTAGGAATTCTCCAAATACCAAGACACTGTATTATAAAACTTGATTCCAAGAGATTCTTATGTACCTGGTGATCTTTGTCTGGTGAAGAAAACAAGTGTTGCAAATCCAACGATGATTGCAACTCTCACCACCTGAGTAAGAAAATGATATCCAGAAAATTTTCCATTAAGAAATATCATAATCTATATAACAACAGTGGAACACACATTTCAGTACAATGGTCGATTGCAAATGTAAAGACCTTCCATGGAAGAACTTTACAAGTTGAAACAATATTTTTCAGGTTTCAGAATTCGCAGGACGCAAACCTGTGCAAGCAATCCTCGAGGATTTTCACCCTCTGGTGAACCATTTTTTTCTGGATTCGTCGGTCTTTGAAGAGCGGTGTCTACTTTCCTGGATTCATCTTCTTTAGCGACATGCTCAACAGACTGCAAAAAATGAGTGTAAATGATTTTTCCATTGGGAAAAACCTGAAAGAAAATACGTTCATACTTGTCTAGCTATAACTGCATTAACACATTATCCAACTAACATATCATAGTATACAGCAATAATTTTATGCTTTTAGCCCTGTATCAAGTGGAATGACATCGCCCTGCGCCAACATAGCACACTGCTTTCCCGACTATCAGAAATGAGCCCGGAAAAATCTTAAACCCTAGCAAATCAGCCACGTAACGAGTATGCTACTGGGAGATTTACTTTGTTCAGGTGTAAATACCTCTCTCAAGTTTCCTTCCACAAAAGAAATCATCATTCCAAGCAAACCTTTAGCTGCAACCTGGCAAGTTTCTGTAAAATTCATAAGCTGTTTGCCCCCAGTTGTAATACTAAAATGTTTCCCTTCGCCAGGGAAAATCCAGGCACCCGAATGCTCTTCAGAAAACATCCAAACTCTGCTGGATTCTTGAATATCTAAGTTTTGTGAGCCTTGTCCTGAGATCTGTTATTAATTTTTCCAAATAGATGACTACCGACTCCGATCATAATGCATTCTCCCAGAAGCTCTTTTGACTGCAGATCTCGTTGAATGTTCAAAAGACATCTTGTCATTCCTTTCATTGACTTCTTTCTGCGTAACTTTGACTTTATTCTTCAAATCTACGTTCTTTCCTATAATGTGAACTTGAGGAGCTCTTGAATCCAATGGCTGCATTTCTAACAGGCATTGGAGTTGGCTTCACATTTCCTACATTTGGAGTATCCTTAACTGTCCATGAATATGAATCTCCTGATTTGACTTATGTATCCTTAAATCTATCAGAATATGAAGCTTCATGAGGAAAATTCACTCCTATTTTGCTCGACTGTGATTTTATTGGCAGTGGCTCTGCTTTAGGCCTCATATCCTGCCACAACATGATATTTCCCGATTGAAACTTCACAAAACACCATTTCAGATAATGACGTGCTCATAATGTTGATATAAGCAAACAAAATTACCTGATTGCTGCTACATTCAAAGGCACTTATCATATTTCTTACTTTGCTTGGAGGTTTCTGTTCAGATCTTTGATTTCCTGGAGCAGAAGCTCCATCTTCTTTGTCGAAGGAAAATTTACATTTTTCAGAAACTGTTGATCCAGAGATTCCCGCAGATTCTTCCTGAAAAACTTTTCTTATGGGACTATCCTTCTGAAATGCTACAACTACACCCTTCTCATTCAAATTCCCACTTTTTTTTTTCTTTAGCTGCACATCAAATCTTTCTGTTGCAGGACTGGTGAATGAAATGCGCTCATATCTATCTGTGTCATTCTAAAATGGGGATATCATTGGAAAACTTAAATGTACTTTTCGATACATCATCCAATGAAAGAGTATAATGTTCATATGCAGTGTTTCTAAACCTTAACTGGTTTCATTTTCTTCTCTAATGAATGATATCTTTCTCCGTCACTGGCACCAGATTTTCCATCTGGAGATGTCAGACCAGCTTTATCCAGTATACCTGGAAGAATATTTATCTCTGGGTCTTAAGAGAACCGAGAAGTCATAAAATCAAGGTAAAACTCTCAGCAATATCAGCATGGAATCGTGCCAAAGCAGGTTTAGTTTTCTGATAAAAAAATGTTCACGATTATATTAATTAGATGAGCTAGAGCAAACCTGAGACCTCGTGGTTGCGGTGGTGGGATGATGCAACATCATTGCCAGCTTTAGTAGAGTGTTCAGGCCTTCTAACTTCAAAGTTGAGAAGTTCTTCATGTTTCTTTCTCAATGCGGATTCTCTCTGCAGAAAAGAATTAGTATTAACAAGCATCAACTTTGAGTCATCAAAAAAAAGCGTAATTAAAAGCACTGAACTAGCTGCTTATGTTCAGTAACTGCTACTTTCATTTAACTAACAAGCTTTACAAGTCTAGTATCTTAAAGTCGCACATCAAGAATCACTTCCACAATCAAAATTTCACAAATTGAGAGAAAAAAAACAGTACCATGGTACGAATACGTTGGCGGTCTTCATCATTGAGCACAAATTGCAACTTCATATGCACTTGTCCACCACCTTCCAGCAAAAATGTGTCTTCCAAAGTTCCTTTCTCGATTACCCATCTG
This sequence comes from Breynia disticha f. nivosa, assembly GCA_948193385.1. Taxonomy (NCBI): domain Eukaryota; kingdom Viridiplantae; phylum Streptophyta; class Magnoliopsida; order Malpighiales; family Phyllanthaceae; genus Breynia; species Breynia disticha. Next base: position 3,534 of record CANYCX012160223.1, on the reverse strand, counting down.
GTTTCCAGGACTTCCATCAGACATAGTCGCAGGAAAACAATGTCAACCACGGGTTTGCATTTTCAAGATATGATTCAAATGAACATGATATATAAGAAAAAAATGGCAGTACCTGTACGCGATAATTCATTCCCCTCAGCATCTAGAAGTGTAACGATCAAATTATCGTGAAGAGTTGTCACTGGACTGCAGAAAGCTTCTCAAGTTAACATGTAAATTAATTAATCAGAAGGAAACCAAACCATAATTCAAGATCATTACAATGAGAAGTCCCCTTTGTCGCACGTTTGATGCTCTCTTTTCCCCATGGCAACTACATGATGAAAAAATAATCAAGTGATGCATCTTTCATTATATAAAATTGCAGCACATATATATAGTTTCATCTACAATCAAATGATAGGTGAATGCATGCCTTTTAAGGACATCTGCGTTGTGGAAGATGATGACTGAGAACCATTAAAATTCAGAACTGCAGCAATCAAATAAAACAGTAAACAACGCCAATATTAAAATAACGATCAATATTGAACAAAAAATGATGAAAAAACGATGTTCTTAGCACCTGAGACTTGGATGCTTCCTGGCATTGCATGTAGAAACTAACAGTTGGAAGTTGGTTGAATTGGAAAATTCAAATAGTTATGATTCAAGTATAAGTGTGTTGACGGATAAAACACCTCGAGGAATTCGAAACGAAAATGGATTAGATTCATAAAGTGGCCATGTGTGTGTGGTTGGATTTCAAACAAGTTAAAATTGTGGGGTCTCTGTAACTTACACAACACAATAATAGCCATCCATACTTATAGGAAGACAAATCTCTGGTTTTGTCTTTACTACACACACAAATTATTGAGACTCTCAAGTTTCCAAGACATTTCATACAACCAGGAAGAAAGATCGTATGAAAGGTTACAAAATGGTTGATTTCAGTCACTCTTTTGTTGAATTTTGCAGCAATAATTTGATATCTATTGCTAAATTTCAAAGTCAGTTGCTCATCTACATTGCGGCGAAATATGGTTTCAATTCAATCTGAATCTGATGCTTCATGGAGAACTCTAAAGAAGTCCAGATTTTCATGTTTACAGAAAGCTGATGAAGATACAATCGTTTTCTCGGCAGCCTCAGTCATGAAGAGGTACACATTGAATTCTGCTGAGAAATGTAATCTTTCATGAAGCTATAACGGAAAGAGCAACGAAATCACAGCCTCTCCGGATTGACTAATAAGAATAGTAGTTCAATACTGAGGAAGCATAAGTATCCTAATCAATTATCACATTAAGCAGAATCAATCGTCAAATTACATTCAATGTGCCTAATTTTACTTGTCAGAAATGTAGTTTCTGTGCTTGTGAAACGAAGAATACAATTTTTTCTCACGCATGAATGCCAAACTGGTACCTGGCTTTCCCGCATTGAACCTGAGCATTGTGTCTTGTTTATAAAACTTCCACCTTCATGGAGCCAAAGGCAAAAAAATCCAAGAAGAATGTACGATAACTACTGTTTGATATCCAAAAGCCTCCACTTAAAACTGGGTGCTAGTGAGAGAAAAACCCATCCTTTTTCTAACAACTACGTCTTTTGTTTGTCGAATCAATAAGCATCAATCAAAGGCCTGAAAAGACCTGGGACATATAAGCATCAGTTAAAGACGCGGAATAGACTCTGCACGAATGAATCGTTTGAGCACAGCTTTTTCTTCATTGATTTGTTTCTTCTCTTCACGATCCTTGGGTTTGACTTTTCTTTTCTCATCCAACATCCACTGGAATAGCTCCCGTTGCTGATCTTCAGGTAAAGGCTCTTTTATTGGAGGGGTAGGTGGCGTAAATGGGGTATCCGCTATCAATATATCCGCCATGGGATCCAATTCCAATGGAACTTCTTCTGAAGGTTTGGTATCTTTCTTCGATATCTGCTGCAGATCTTCCTTTTGAACTTTTTTGCCATCTTTCATGCTTAGGTTTTTTGTTCTTGCCTGCGCAAAGATGTAAGCTGCAATTTATAGCAAGTAAACGTGTTAGCTTGATGAGAATTTGTACGATTAAGCCACTAAAAGCAGCAATGTTGCTGTGAAGCAAGAACCATCTAAATCATCTAATCATCTAAATATCTCACTCAAATGTTAAAGAAATCAAACTCCCAAAGTGTATCTGAATTTCTACCAGAAGATTTCCAATGAGTAGAGAAGACATTGCAAGATAAGTGCTTATACGGATTTTTGGATATCTTTATTCTCTAACCAATAAATTTGACAATCAATTTCAGCATCTAAATACATCATTACATTACAACGAAAGTTAAAATCTATCAGCCATTTCAACAGTTCCTGAAAGCCCATCCGTTCAAGACAAATATGTTCAAGAAACTACATTTCGAGCATAAATACCAATCTTTACTCAATGTCACAAAACCTCAAGTTTGTGAAGTAAGGTAATGACAGAAGCAAACAACAAAGACATCAAACAAAACCCATTCAATTCCAAACATCAAATAATCATCACACGCACAAAACCCAGAAACAAAACAATGACTAACGTTCCAAAGAATGCAAAATACCCAGTAAGCAAAACCCAAAACACTTCAAAAAAAAAGTTCTCTTTAACATAATTTGGTCACATTTGTGCATTCTGAACATAAAAAAGAAGCAGTAAATAGTTACAAACCTCCAAGAGCAAGATTAGAGATCAAAAGAAACCGCCAAATGGGTTTATAGCGCTTAATCAAACGCTCTGTAGTAGATTGGGGAGGGTAAGAAGTTTCCATGTTTGTTTCTCAACTACTTAGCTGTTTCTTGTGAGACAATTAGTTATGGGTTTAAGAAAGAATGAGAGAATTTATCAAGGTTTTTACATTTAAGCGTGTACGTTTTCCTTGGGAAAGAAGAAGGGTTTGAGGCCATGATTAAGGCCTTCACATTGTAAATGGGCGCCACAAACCTTAAGCCCCAAGGACACTTTTCATGGAAACGACATCACCTTAAAGTTTCTCATTTACTTTTTTTATCACGATATTTAAACAATTTTCTTAAATAGGAAAATTTCGAAATTTATTTAAGTAAATATCAATCTATATAATAATCAAATTTTCATAAATCATGCCTATCTAAATTCTTCTCTTCACTTGCTTCCTCTTCCAGACTCTCTTCTCCAGTTGGATCCACATTCTTTTATTGTCTCATGTTCATCACACCACACCCATCCATAGCTAATATTTTCCTCATCGATGCCAGCATGCATTTTGAGCTTGGTTTTTCCTAGGTGGCTTCTTCCATTGTGTATCTGATACAAATTGTTGACAGAATGACTCTCACACCTTCTTTCTCTATTCTTGCCATTCTAACACAAACTTTAAGCCTTGGGTCAATACACTAGTTGGTACTTGCTTCTTGTTTTTCCAGACTGCCTCGTTTCTTGCTCTCCAAATACTCCCTAAAATTGTGCAAACACTCTCCATCGAATCCGTTGGTATGCTTGTGACCATAGTATTAAACCACGATTCAAAGGTTCCTTCCTTCAGATT
>CANYCX012160078.1:0-14177 GCA_948193385.1 Breynia disticha f. nivosa | reverse complement strand
ATTTTTATTTTCATCAACCTTATATCAACCTTCCGTATATCTTATATAATTAACATTTTAATGTTAATTTATCGTCATTTTATTGACGAAAAATATTCAGAATATTACTATTTATCTTTATTTTATCCTGGAAATTTTTTTTTCCAGGATGTTACAGTGCATGTCCTAATCTCCTATGTCATAAGTTTGCATTATCACATATTAAAATTAAGCATTTTTCATTAAAATATGCTTCATCATGTAAATTAACAACATAAATATTGCCTTGTCTTGTACCTATAAAAGCTATTTTATTTTCCTTAGACACAACACAATGAGTAGATTCAAACTTAACCTCAAAGTCTAAATCACATTATTGAGAGACACTAGGCAAATTATGTTTTAAACCATCAACAAGCAACATATTATCAATGATATGCAAAGGTTCCTTACCCACTTTAGCTATACCAATAATTTTACCTTTCTTATTGTCCCCAAAGGTAACATGGCAGTCTTTTTTTCGTTCAGATGATGCAAAAAGACTCTTGTCACCATTCATATGTCTAGAGCATCGGTTATCAATGTACCATATACTTGAGATGCTCTTCTTCTTTCCATATACCTACAAAACAAAATTCATGTTCCTTTTATTGGTACCCATGCTAGTTTGGGTCCTTTACTGTTAACCATAATTACTCTATCATTCACTTTAGTTCCTTTTGGAACCCAAATTTTCTTGACCTTTATGATTCTCCTAGGAGCATAGCATGAACAAATACTATGGCCAATTCTCAAACATCTTTCATATTTAGGCACTTTCAAGTTAATCTTGTTCTTAGCATGATCTAGTTTGTTTAACAAAGATGTAATGCCCAAAAAAATATAACTAAAATTTTGCGTAAAACTATACAAACATTAGGTGAGAACGGCCTGCGAAACAGTCTAGGTAAATCGTTCCCCAAACTGTTCCCAAGACGGACAAACACTTTGAATTTCATGCAGAATAGCGTCAAACGGTTAGGCAAACGGTTTGGGTAAATCATTCTACAAACCATTTGGGTTTGGCAGGATTTTAAAATCAAAATCGTGTCTGAGAATATTGGAGAGAGAAACTTTATTTTTTTGGTTTGTGTGCAACCCTAATGGATCCCAGCTGAACCCTCCTTTCCCTACCTCGAGCCACCCTTCTAAGACTATTAGGAAGGAACCAAACTTGATCCCTCACACTTAGATTTTCTTAAACTTGCTACGGAGGCATGTTGAAAACTTGAGTCGGATGAAAAACAAGGTAATATTCTTAACCTAAGTGTTATTCTGTGTAGTAAAGAAGGATTTGAGTGAGTATGTGGGTTGTTATGGAGTTTTAGATGTGTTTAGTGTGAGTTAAGGGGATTTTTGTGTAAGAATCCTAAAATGGGTAAGATTTAACATGTATTGGCGAAATGGAAGGGGAGTTAAGAGAATGGATTGTGGTTATTGTAGGGGTTTTGTGAGCTAAGAGTGGGATTTTGAGAGTTGATGTGGAATTGGTGTTAATATGGTGATTTTGGTTCGAAATAATGTAGGTAACGTTGTGTGGGACCCAAATCAGAGTTGAGTCTTTAGCCGACTTCATGGAGCTTGAGGTAAGTGCACTAAATCACAGTTACCATTGTATGTCTTGCTTTTGTACAGTTGATTATATATATGTTAAAATGTAGGGTAGAGTGTCATTAACAAGGGACTTGAATGATATGTTAGTGTTGATGGATTGATTGTTGTTGTTGATTAGGTTGGTTGTGTGTTTTGAATTAATTATTAATTTTGTTGGTTAATATGTCGGATGTCTGGTGTGTTGATATTTGCCAAAGTTTATGCGATGAATGAAATGTTTTATTGATGTTGATATGAAAATGAGTTGGTGAAAAGTTGTATGGGAACTGTGTAAAGGAAATGGAAATTGTATGTGGAATAATGTGTGAGTTGTAAATGAACATAAGTGTGTTGAAGTGATTTAATGACAGTGATTTGACTAGCTTGTTAGCGTTAATTTGTTTGATAATGGATTGGAACTGTGTTACATTTCATTTATTCATGTCACATGGATAAGTCATGAGCATTATTGTGTGTTCATGAAAGGGGTATTGCCAAAATGAGCGAAAGCTCACCATTAAGGGGTATTGCCAATCGAGCAAAAGCTCATAATAAAGGGGAATTTCCAATCGAGCGAAAGCTCACAATTTAAAGGGTATTGCCAACGAGCAAAAGCTCATAATAAAGGGGAATTGCCAATTTACGAGAGTACTCTCTCATGTGCACAATAAACAAATAAAGGTCCGAGGCATGCATTTATGTGACTTGCATCTGCATTGGCATTCATGAGAGCATTCAATCATGTTTGTCTTGGTTATGTCTTTGGAATGAAGAACATGTGCTTGGTTTGATGTTCTGGATTGGTTAATTATGGGAATATGGATGTTGTGTGAATTGGTTGTGGAATGTTAATGAATGATTGCTTGCATTGAAGATGTGATGGAGTATGCATAGTTGGGAGTGTAATGGTTAGATGATGGGATTTTTTATGTGAAAGTTGTGTTTTGAATGCTGTTATTTTTTGGACTCTGCAGGTCAGAACGGGTTGTGAAACGGGTTGAGTAAACCATTTTCCAAAACGTTCCACTTTTAGAGAATTTTAGGAAGGACAAAGCAGATTAGGGAACGGTTTATATAAGCCGTTTCCCAAACCATTCCACTTCTAGAGAATTTTAAGAAGGATGAAAAGGGTAAGGGAATGGTTTGTGTAAACCGTTTCTTAAACCTTTTCAGTTCTAGGGAATTTTTAGGAAGGTAGAACGGGACCGTTCTCGTTTAATAAACAGTATAAAACAAGAAGTTTTTAAGAAGCAAGATGTATCGATAATCGATCTAATGTATGGGAACTAGGTATAACTAAGATTTAGATTTCTTTACCTAAAAAAACACACTAATGAATGATGAAATATAAGTTGCTAGGGTGTTTTTCCCTTTTCTCGGATAATACATTGATGTATATTGAATTAGATAATGTAGGATGAATTCCCTATCCTTAATCTCTAAAACACCTAACACACTTTATAATTGAGTACTTAAGCATTGACTACCTTGGTAAGTGTGGGTACATGTACTTACTAGGTATTTAGTTACTCACGTGCATCTGTATTTTCTGATGACTGTGCATAGTGATAATAGATAAGGTCGGGGCTCTCTTTTGGCGGATTCGGGAGGTGATACGACGACAGTTTAGGTTGGCTCCGTAGTCTAATTTTGAGGGTTATACTTGATCACCCTTTTTTGTACATCTATACGTAATTTAGTTTAGAAAAAATATTTGCATACAAATTGATTGTAAATCGAACCATTGCTTCCGCATTACCATTTTGTATACGACCGAACTTGGTCAAGCTTTTAATGAAATGTATTACCTATTTTTCCTTTGCTTGATTTATTGTTGTATGTAAGAAAAAAAATGGTTACCAAATTGTGTATTTTATCAAAAATGAGTTTTACGAATTTGAGCATCACAAAAGGTTATTCTTCTTCAAATTCTTCACAACCCATACCACATCTAGATAATGTATAAAACTTCCTATTCTTATTACCATATAACCACGTATTAATTAATCATATTCATATAAATACCATATATTTTAAAACTTTTTCCATCATATGTACCTCTTTCATTCTCTTCCGTTACTGTTGATTTTTTCCTAATCTTACTAGTTATACATACATATAGGTTGAATATTCAGTGTAGATTTACTCTGCCATATGCTCAGAATATTGATCATAATAGTTAACATATCCATGGATTAAGCTTTATGTTAACTTAAGACGTCTGTTAGTCTAGAATATACAAAGTTCATACTTTACGTAGAACGATATATAACAGTTTTAACCTGGATATAACCATATTTACATATTACACACCAATACGACAATCTCAACCTAATGGCAATTCTCAAGCAATTATCAAGTTATATCTACCAACATGCACCTCAACATTTAAATCAGTCTCAAACAACAAGAAACTCATATATATACATATAACCATTATCAATCTCAACAAACAAACATTTGTAGCACTCTATCAACCAAACATGTCATATGAACAAGCAAAACATGCAACAACTCTCAAACTCCTAGGCCCAACTCTGATGAGCAGAGAGAAAATGGTCCGAGAGTAGCATCGACCCACCTGACAAGTCTATACGTCTATCTCAGCTCACTACTAGATCCTGAAACAAAATCGCAGTTGCGTGAGTTGCGGGCTCAGTGAATAATATTTAAATCAATAATCAAATGTAATTCAATATATTCTAACATTTTCCTCTTACTTGCAATCATCTCATTAACAAACATAATCATAGTTATAACAATATCATTCATATAAAATCCTGTAACCTTGTACAGCCTAATCTGTGAATCTGTACACCCAATGCTGTGATCCTGTACAACCGAACCTATAATCAGTACTGATATCCTGTACAACTGAAGCTGTGAATCTGTAACCACTGCCTGTATATCACACATATATACAAATCAAACATATACAACGTTCACGTACTTGTTCGCTTTTCATATCCTGTACTTGTTAACTTTCCATTTTTGTATTTTACTTTTCGTTTTCATATTAATACGCTATTCAATTCCAGTCATATATTTTCATATAAATACATCTTCAAATACACACTATACATTCTCATATAACCATCATAATAATAAATCATATAACCAGTATTTAAAGTGAGTGGATTACTCACTTGTCAACTGAAATACTCAGACTGACGTGTACTGGTATCCTATCTAGCTCGCCTACTCTGTATCCTATAATAACATATATCAATCTTTCTATAAAATTCAATATAACAAAACTTATAATGCATGTCCTAATGAATTCGTTAGCTTTACTTTTCAATTTTACAAAACCCTAATCCTAACCTTAATAATTTCTAACTTTTCTTTCATCGTCAATTACTCAATTTCAATCAATTCTAAATCAATTCTATAATCATTTCAATAATCCTTTCAATAATACAACTCGTAAAAATTTACGATTAAATTCAGATTTTACCTATTTCGACTATACCAATAGATTCCTAGCTCAAGATTATGATTTATTCGATAACTCGAATCCAATCCCTCGCCAAAATCTCTAACCTTCTCACTCAATTCTCTCTCTAAACCCTTGTCTCTCCCTCTCTCCTTTCTCTCCTTCTTCTTTGCTTTATTTAGGACTTTATGACTATTTCTCGATCGAGCAAAACTTACATTTTTTTTCCAAAACCAGAGAAGTACGCGTGGTGGGTGTGGAGTACGCGTGGTCGTGCCCACCATGCATTTTCCTCCCTCACCACGTGTAGTTCTCGATTTTGAGGCTTCTATGGGTTATTCAGTCACTTAACATCAACCTTTCATCAACCTTTTATCAACCTTCCTCATGCTTGTTTCCAATTATTTATTTTCTTCATTTTATCACCTAAATTCTTATTTTTATTAAACATTTTACTTTACATTAATTACGTAATTTTAGGACGAGAATGTTAGAATGTATACCTTTGCATTTTCAAAATTTGCTCAAATTTTTCATTGCCATTTGTGTTTTTACTAATAATCATGTTGCATTCTTCTCTTGCCTTATCAAGTTGACATCTTAATTCTTCACATTCAAGCAAGCGCTTTGTATAATCATTAGATTTACTCATTGTCTTAACCAACTCTTCATTCTCACTTCAAGTAACATAATCTTGATTTTAAACAACTTGTTAGCCTTGACTAGTTTAGAATAATCATCATTCAAACTCTCAAAAGCAACAAGTAACTCATCATCATGGTTTGAGAAAGATACCTCACTCTCCTCATCACTAGAGAATGTCTCAAAGGCCATGAGAGCTAAGTTTTTCTCCTCTCTTCTTTCGTCATCGTCACTCCATATTGTTATGTAAGCTTCTTTAGTCTTTCCCTTATTCTTTTCAAGTGGGAGCTTTGATGATGTCATTCTACAATCCTTTTGGTGATGTCCAACTCTTCTATAATTATAGAAAGTGCCATCATTCTTCTTATAGTTTGAAGAAGAATTCCTCTTGAAGTTTCCCTAAGGCTCTTTCTTTAATTCTCTCCTTCTTCTCTTAAGAAGTGTCTTGTATCGCCTTATGTTCTTGGCATAAAGAACTATTTCTTCATCTTCCTCCAAGTCCCCATGCTCTTGGAGAGTTATTCCTCTATCTTTTTCTTTGGACTTGACCTGGACCCCTCTAGACTTGAGAACAATGGTCCAACTAGAGCACTAAATTCTAGCTTGTTCAAGTCCTTAGACTCTATTATTATGGTAACCATTGCATCCTATTCTCTTAGAAGTGACCTTAGAAATTTCTTAACTCTATCACTCTATTGAATTGGCTTCCCAAAGATACTAATCAATTGGTGATCTCAGCAAATCTATCTAAAATTACTGTGATGCTTTCTCTACCCTTCATTGTAAAAAGCTCATAGTCATGAAGGAGCATATTGATCTTGGTCTCCTGCTCTTAAGTGGTTCCCTCATGTGTGACCTCTAGAATTTTTCATATTTCTTTGGCATTGTCACACGATGCTACTAGGTTTAAGTCTTCTATATTCAATGCACAATAGAGTATTTGCACTACCTTAGAATTGGATTGTTCTCCATTCCAATCCTCATCATTGTACTCTTCCTCTCTCTTGATCTCTCCATTAGATGGCCTCAGAAATTTTGGGCCAATTGCAATTACCTTCCAAATTTCAATGTCTTGAGATTTGATGAAGATCATCATTCTCTTTTTCCACATCATGTAATTGCTTCCAACAAAGAAAAGTGGCCTATTCATAGCATAACGCAAGTTCTCACCATTTCCTCTATAGTTCAAAGCCATCTTGAATCGATCACTCTTTGGATATTACTCTAATCAAGAGAACCCACTTTGATACCAATTGTAGGATTCAAGAGAAGGGGGTTGAATCTTGAACCGTGCAATTTTCTTCTTTCTTGTAGAATTAAGACTAAATCATAAAATAAAGTAAGTAGGAAAGAAGAAAGAATAAACAAATTTAGAGTGGTTCGGCACAACCTTGCCTACTCCACTACCTTAGTACCTCTACTAAGGATTTTCAACCTTCCAATATTTTCTTTCTCTTACAAATCACTTTCAAGGTAAGTCAGAACTCAAGTGCAATCTTCACTTTCAAGACAAGTGAGAACTCTAGCAAATTCTTTCACAATCCAACTACAATACAATTCAACAAGATCCTAGCAATTCTAACCTCAATAAATTGCTAATTATAAGAACTTATAATTACTTACAAATCACTTGTATGATCTACTTTGATTCTTGTACAAATGCTTTCCAAATGATGAAAATCTTGTTCACAATATTGCCTTTTGTGTTTCTAGTGTTGTAGAAGTCTTCCCAGAAGCAAAATAGCCTCTTTTATACTCAACTCTTAAGTCTATGGCGTTTGACACATAAACTAGTCGTTAGGGTTCAAAATAACATGTAATTATTGCTGTGTCAGACCCGTTAACGTTTGTTTCCATCTTCCTTAACGTACGTTGCCTAGACTGTTTAGTTGCAAGTTCCATTAGATGATAGAAACAAAAACAAACAGAAGGTTTAGACCAAAAACCCTGATGCCATTAATGTACGTTAAATTCCAGTGTAACGTACGTTAATCCCTATAACGTACGTTACTGTAGCTACAACATACGTTATTCATCCTTCTGGAATTTTTGGGTTTCTTCATGAATAAAGTATGTTACCCTAAGGCCTAATGTACGTTGCTTTTGTCCAGAATGCTATTTTAACTTGAAAATCAATCTTTATTACTTTAAAGAGTTAGCACATTATCAAAACTAAGTTAGGGACTTAATGCTGATCACCCCTGATCCAACACAAGCCATGTTATTTTCCATCAATTTTTAGAGAAAAAATCAATTTCTCTAAGGGTTGGAACAAGGAACACAATTTGGGACGAAGAGCGACAGGGATTAAGGAGTGGACGGATTAATTATAGTGGGATTATCATAATTTTCTCCATAGTTAATTGGTTTTATTTATTACTTTTTGTCTCTTTTTTTATTATGAACTAAACTCCTTAGACACTTAGGTTGAGATGAACCATTGTTTGTTGAATTAGAGATTGAATTTTTAGTTTTATTGTTGAGTTGTTTGTTGACTGAGATTTAATTATGACTTATTTTTGCCATTGTGGATTGCTTGAACGCACACTTGTAATTGATATATTAATTCGTATAGGGCTAATCGAGAGATCGAATATACGATAGATCGGTCATAATTAAAAGGAGTTGAATACAAATCTAGATATAGATCGACATAAATCCTCCAGATTAAGGTCAAACTTAATAGAGTATTTCATAGAACATTAATGCAGTGTTAATTAATTTAATTTAGAAAGAGATTTCAGGTTAAGTTAGTTAATATTAGATGTTAATTACCTCGAGAGAGGGATTAATATAATTTAAGAATTGTCACGATCTGGTCACAAACACAACAATAAATCTAATTCCAAGTGATAGTAAACAACTTTGGGGATTCGAGATCTAAGTGTTGCCTTTAGTATTATTTTTAATCTCTCAAATTTTTATTTTTATTAATTTAAATTTTTAGTTTAATTATTATTTTAGTAGTTTTAATTATTTTCACTCCATTTGGTAGGCTAAATAATAGCTAATAGTGAGTAGTTAGTAATCTGTCTCTATGGGATCGACACTTGGGGCTTTTAAAGCCAATTACTACACCAATAGGTAAACTTGCCTAGTGGTAATGTAGGCTGTTGGTAATGTAGGGTATTTGTTGGAAATGGCTTGATATGGATGAATAGGATGGATTTTGTATGGAGAAGAATGGTGGTGTTGTATAATTGATTCCAAATAGGAAGATTGGGATAATGATTTAGTGAAACTAAGAGGAAATTAAAAAGGAAAAAAAAGATAAATTTAATTATTAAAAGTAAATTTGAATGAATGTTAATAAAGAATATTGTATACTTTTAATAAGAATCGATGACGAGAGGAACTTGGAGCGTGAACCAGAAAGGCACGCTTAGCGAATCGTCAAGGTAAGTGTAACCGTCTATACTTACCTAACAATCGATCACATCTTGTATGTTTAAAATATTTGGTTTTAATTGCATGACGAATCGTATGAAATTGTGTTAAATTGAATATGAATTGTGACATTTGTGAACTGTGTGGCTATTTGATTGAGATGAATTTGTTGAGTGTATATAAGCAATTTTGACAGAAATGCAAATAATAAAGATTGGTTATTGTGAAGGCATATAGTGAGGTGTTTTATGTGGTGTGTGAATTATTGAAAGATTGGATGGTAGTTTGATAAGAAAAGGAGTGCTTATTAGTTGAACTTTGCCTTGTACAATGTGATATAATCATTGGTTGTTGCATATGGTATGATTCATACAGAAGCATAACATCATGAGCACAATGAATTTAGAGGAGCAAATAACCCATATGCTTATTAGGTGGAGCACATGGCTCAAACTATAATGGGACAAATGACTTAATGAAAATGGGAGCAAAACACTCAAAATTATATGAGATCAAATGACTCAACAAACTCAAACTTGGGAGTAAATGGATTGATTAAAAATGTCATCAAATGGAAGGATCTTGCATAAACATGCATCATTTGCATCACTCTTGGTTGAATTTAAAACATTGAGAAAAAAGGAATGTGAAATGATTGGAACCTTGATGATTTATAGGAGAATTGATTGTGAAAAAGAAGGTTTGATGGTTTTAAGTGATAAAGAGATTTTGTGATAGTTCTCTATGTTAAATCAAGAAAGTTCAAATGAGTAACTAATGAGAATAAAATGAGCATGTAAAAGAGAGCAAGAGCGTGCCTTATGATCATGTTGTTGTTTCAGAAAAAAAATTGATTTGTTGATTGGATATTCAATAAATAAAGATTAAACTTTGATTTGAAAATATTAGATAGTTGATGCGATTGAAAGGTGAATGTCAGGTGTTGTGTTTGATTCATGGATAAGGTTGTGAGCTGGTTATTGATTGATGATTTTACGTGGATATATGTTAAATTATTCTATAAAGTATGCCACAAATGATTCAGACTGCATAAACTGTTTGTTGCAGGAATTTTGAGTCATTTTTGGACAATTTAACAGTTTTATGCAATTCTAGACAAGAACATGTGCACAGAAAAATGATGAGTATTATCTGTATAATATCACAGCTCTATACACGGATACTAGCATGTCCAAAATAGTAGCATGTGCTGTCAGTGTAATGTTATAGCTTATTACACTAACACTAGCTAGACCGTGCAAGTTACACAGACAATGTGTATTTTCCTGCCATGGTCGTATAATGTGTCTGATTAGTCTTAAACCTTGAAATTTGCAACAAAATTCTATTGATGATGTAATTTTATTAAAAATGATTAATGCTTTTAATTATGATGGAAATGAAAACTTCTTAGCAAGGTTGAATAAGGTTTTTTTTAATAATGCATGTAGGAATGATAAATATTAGTAAACAAATAAAAATAACACTGTGTGTTAAAATAATGAATGAATACATTATACTTTATATACTCAGGTAAGTGTCATGACACTTACCCTTACTAAGCTAATACTCACAAATTTCTTTTTATGATTGTTAAAACATATTAGTGCGTTCTTTGTGAGTCCTATCTCTCTCTAGATCCACATTTTCATCTTTTGACTTTTTTTTTTATTTTTAAAAAGGGGTGTGGTGTGAGCGGTTTAGCTCCCCTCCCAAAGACTGTTGGGCGCGATATGCAAGTGTCTCTCCCAATTCAGTTTTTTACATACACAAGCGGAGCTCGAATTCGAACCCCAAACCTTGCTTAAGTGAACCTAGTGAATTTGAGCAGCAGATCCGAGATCCAGTGCCTCGTTTTCTATTTTGACAATTTTCTTTAATTTGAAAACTCTGAATTTTGAATATTTTTAACTTTTCATAAGTCATATCCTAATATAGGGTCAAACATATGACTTTTGACTTTGTTTAACTGCTTCCACAAAGTTTATGAACATGTATTGTAATACCTTCAATTTTACCCTAATTTAAGTAATTAATAAAAGAATTTAAATTTGAATTTTAAAAAATAAATCAAAGAAATAGACCCATTCTTTTGGGTATATTTTTCTAAATAGATAGTCTTATTTATTTTTTTTATATTTTTCATATTAAGTTTTTGAATATATTTTAAATATTTTAGTTTTTTAAATTATCAATAAATTTTTAATGGTTCATAACGGTTTGTATTAGAGTCGTATCGAATTTATCTGTTTAGTCAAACTTTTAATGTATTATAAATGAGTCAACCCGTTTAGGAACCAAATCCATTTGCAACATATTCAAACTCGTATAATTTTATGTCGGGTTGTGTCAAATTAATAGATCGGGCAACTTTTGTCAGATTTGGAAAAAAAGATAGATGTCTGAAAATTTGAATTATGGACAACACTTGATTTATGACAACTTAATATTCACCGCTTATACTACTTGTGGTGTCCATTAAATCACCCTGCTATAAGATTTACTTTTGCAATTACCCTTAAAGGGGAATTACTTTTTTGCATTACCGTTTTGTGGTCAAAAGCTCTCTTGATATAAGTGAACTTAGACTTCGTTTGTTTGACGAAAAATAAGTTTTTGAAGAAAATATTTGTCCAAAAAAATAAGTCTGAAAATTTTATTTTCCAGAATTGTATTTTCCAGTGTCTGGTAATTACATGAAAATTTGATTAAAAAGTATTTGAAATTCATGTAAATAAAATTTGAACTCATTAAAAATACATTAAAAATAAAAAATATATAATAAAACTTGAAATAATTAAAAGATATTTAATAGAATATATTATATATAAGCAAGTAAAAAATTATAAAATATTTTTCTTTTAAAAAGAAATAAACACTATCACAAAATAAGTTATTTAAATAAATTATTTTAGAGTAGACTAAAAATTATGTTTCATTAACTACTTTCTTTAATTCAAACAAACAATAGAAAATAAAGTCAAACGAACAAAACCTTAGTTGGGCCTAGTGTTGACACTCTGAGCATCTAGACTTGTCTGACAGTGAATTATTTATCCGTCCTTGATAACAAAAAATGACTTTTATGGTCAAATTACACCTTTACGAGAATTAATATTCTAAATTTTCATACATGGCATTTTAGAAAATATTTGCATATAATACCAACTAATATGATTTTGTTTCCACTAATGCCAAAATATAAAAAAAACTATTACTTAAGGGACTTATAACTTATTTGCTAAGTCTTAGTTCAGATGGTAAAAATGTTGTTTAGTTTGTAAGTGGTTCAAAGATCAATCCTTATTGTCTTCATTTACATATATATATTTTTACATATTTTCATGAATTGTGACCTCGTGTTCAACTTGTAGCAGACAAATAAAGTCGACAACAAGTTGACAAAATGTTAACAAAAAATTTACAAACATACAAATAGTGAAACCCTAATTCTCAATTCAATAACACATCGTCGTCACATTTTTTTTACATTTTTTATATGATTTTTCAACATGTGGTCAACTTGTATTAGCTGACAACAAGTTGACAAAGTGTTAAGAAAAAATTGTTTAGAAAAAAATGAGACCCTAATTCCTAAATCAGTAACACATATTGCCGCCAAAATGAATACACAAACAAAGTCAACCAAACGTTGACAACAAAATTACAAAAAATACAAAAATTCAAATGGTGAAATTTCAATTCCCAAATTAATTTCACTTATTGATGTGTAGTTGATTACACAAATAAAGTTGACAAAGATTAACCACATATTGACAAAAAGATAATATAAGCGTCTGATAGAAGAAGTAAGGCAACAACACTCCATTGAAGTAAGAAAGCTCAATTTCCTTTCATCTTTCATAGATATGATGGAAGATTATAAGTTATTAGAACAAGGATCCCAATGAACATAATGTTACCTTGTGTCCCTCATCATCATCTTTTAGTCAAGCCGAATGGGATCTTAAGAGAATTGTACTCTACAAATAAGCGAGATAGGGCAAATTTTTTTTAAAATAGAAGAAAAAGAAAAGAGAGAGCCTTGGTTTTACCAAAGATCTGATTATCCAAAGAGGATCCATGATTTAATCCTCCAAGTACTTTGTCAAAACTTCACCGCCCACTAACCTTTTTATTTTCACCAAATATTAAATGAGAGGAGGTGGTGAGGGTGTAATGATGATGATTGTGGAGAAGGGTTAGAGATGAGAAGGATGTGATGGAGGGAGGCATGATGATTGGTATTGAGTGATGTTGTTCAAAGGTGTTTGAGAGAGAATTTTGTGAATAAGAATTGGAGTTTAAGAGAGATAGATAATGGGCTTGACAATGTTTTAACTTAATATTTTATGGTCAAGGTACAGGAATGGTACGAATAAATCTCAAGTTTCTTTTTACGTTACCTAAAAAAACAATTTGCCACTAACAACACTTAATATAATATTTTTGTTTATATTACTACATTATATAAAAATAAAATCTAACAGGATGCTCTCATAAAAAAGAGTCCAATATAAAGTAAAATCCAAATTTTTATCTCCTAGAAGGTAGTTTAAATAATATGACACTTGCTTATCATGGAAAAGGTGCAGGAATCGATCTTCCTCTTAATTTATATTTTTTAACCTTTTTTGTTGTCAATTCTAGTCAACTTGTAGTAGACAAACAAAGATGACAACAAGTTGACAAAAACTCAAACAGTAAAACCTTAATTTCACATCAATGACACACCATTGTCAAATTAATTATACAATCAAAGTCGACAAAAAATTTGACAATAAGTTGACACAAAGTTGACAATAAATTAACACTGGTTTTAAATTTAGTGGCACACAAATTTTCAGAAAATCCAAACGAAACTCACAAAACTACCATCACCACCACTATGAGTAAAACATAACATCAAATGACCTAAGCTAGAAAATTCAATTCATTAGCAGTTAATAGAAGATTGTATAGTGATAAAAAGTAAATACTAAGTTTTAAATTAATCGACAATATGATTCAAGGAAAATCAATCAAGGTACAATGCCAGACTTGTGTTTATTTTGATTAAAATAAAAAGTCTAAATGTGTCCTTGTTTACTATTTTAAGTGC
>CANYCX012160044.1:0-17544 GCA_948193385.1 Breynia disticha f. nivosa | reverse complement strand
GATTCTGTCATGCTGCCACAAGCACAATCACTATTGGTCAAACTATAACGGTTTCTAGTACTATCGCATCAGCAGGCAATGATTTTGAGATGGGCTTCTACAGCCTCGACAACCCCACAAATTACTATATAGGAATATGGTATAAGAAACTCTCGTCACGTACCGTTGTATGGACAGCAAATCGAGATTATCCATTCACTAGTTCTTCTGTTTCTCTTACCATTTCTGGAGATGGGAATCTAATGATTATGGATGGCAAAATTCGTTACATGGTCTCCAGTATACAAACCACAGGCAACACTAGTGCAACATTGCTGGACTCAGGAAATCTGGTCCTGAGAGATGAAAACTCAAACGTATTATGGCAGAGCTTTGATTTTCCGACAAATACTTTCTTGCCCGGAATGAAGATTGGTTATGACAGAATGAATGGAAGAAATTGGTCACTCGTGTCATCGAAAAATGTAAATGACCCTGGTTCGGGAGTTTACAACCTCATTCCTGATCCCAATGGAACAACACAGATTTTTATCATGAAGGGTACTCAAATTTACTGGACATCTGGTGCATGGAATGGAAGGATTTTCAGTTTGGTCCCAGAAATGAGTTTAAACTATATATTCAATATCACCTATGTGTCAAATGAGAATGAAAGCTATTTCACTTACAGTTTGTACAACAACAGTATTTTTAGTAGATTATCAATGGATGTATCTGGACAGATCAAGCAAAGCACGTGGTTGGAGAGTTTTAACGCGTGGGCGGTGTTTTGGGCGGTGCCAAGAGATCAGTGCGAGGTTTATGGTTCTTGTGGGGCATTTGCAACTTGTAATGGAACTATGGAGACATATTTTACATGTTTGAGGGGATTTGAACCCAAAAATCCAAGTGACTGGGCTAGCAAAAGTTATTCCGGAGGATGTGCAAGGAAAGCCAGTCTGCAGTGCAGCATTAGTACTGCTGATGTCACTGCTTCAACTGACAAGTTCATCACTACTCGTAATTCTCTGGCAGAAAATCCACTCCTGAAGGATGCTCAAAGTATTCAAGACTGTGAATTATCTTGTTTGAAAAACTGTCGATGCACTGCCTACGCCTACTCCAATTATAATTGTTCAACATGGGAAGGAGATCTTTTTAATCTACGAGAAAACAATGACACATCAGTACCAGATCTACATGTCAGACTTGCTGCTTCTGAATTCTCTACTGGTAACTTCTAGTTACCTAGTTTTTCATGCTAAATTTACACTATTATTAAGTTGTTATGTGTAGCACTGTTTGCGTTCTGTCTTGGAAACAGGTGGCAGAAAGAGTAAAACAAAGTTATGGATTATTGCAGTGGCAGTGGTTTTTCTTGTTGTTCTTGTTTTATCTGTTCTTCTTTGCTGGTTGAGGAAGAGAAAACTAAGGGGAGAAGGTATAAGCTTTTTCTTTGTCACTATATAATTCCTGAATTGTTATCATCAAAATAAATAATCATGGAAATTTGCCAAAAGTTGCAAGTCATAATGACTACTATCAATTTTCTCAACAACGCATCTGTTAACCTTTTGATCTGTTGAGGGAAACAGAGCTGTTTTCATGCTTTTCCTGACCTTGATGAGTATTTGGCTTTAGACTTTATGGTTTCTCTTTCAATTTGATCATCAGTTTTGCTTGCTAGTAAATCAATCTGAATGAAATATTTCTGATATGTTCAGACATTCTTCGTCAAGAAGGGAAGGACTTGTTATCATTCGACTTCAATGTCATTCATGGAGCAAGCAAATATGAGCTCAACAAAGAGGCCATGGCAACACCAAATGCAGGGAAGGAAGTGGACATCCCATTGTTCAGTCTATCTAGTGTTTCAGCTGCCTCAAATGACTTCTCTTCTGCAAACAAACTTGGAGAGGGTGGTTTTGGACCAGTATACAAGGTACAAATTCTAATATATTCTCTAGACTAATTGATTAATGTCTACTTTCATAACAAGAAAAATTCTACATGGTAGGGGAAATTACTGAATGGATATGAGGTTTCCGTGAAAAGGCTCTCAAGAAGTTCTGGACAGGGATGGGAGGAGCTGAAAAATGAAGCCATGCTTATAGGCAAACTCCAACACAAGAATCTTGTCAAACTACTTGGCTGCTGCATTGAAGGCGATGAGAAAATACTCATATACGAGTATCTGCCAAACAAGAGCTTGGACCTTTTCCTTTTTGGTTTGTCATTCAGATGATTTCCTATCAGCATTTTGTTCTTCTTTCTCATTCTTGGTTGTTTCCTTCCTGAACATGACAGACTTTATTTGGATTCTCTTTTTGACAGGACCCTCCAAGCATGGAATACTTGATTGGAGCAACCGGGTGCACATTGTTGAAGGGATCGCTCAGGGACTTGTCTATCTCCATCAATTTTCAAGAGTACAGATTATTCACAGGGATTTGAAGGCAAGCAACATTCTGTTAGACGAAGAAATGAATCCGAAGATTTCCGACTTTGGGATGGCAAGAATTTTTAGTGAGAAAAACTCACAAGCAACAAAGAGAATAGTAGGAACTTAGTAAGTACATTATTGCACACATATGCACGTACGCATGCCATTTTTCTGAATCCTGACGATTTTTGCTGCAGTGGTTACATGTCGCCTGAGTATGCATCCGATGGTGTATTCTCAGTTAAATCTGATGTCTTCAGCTTTGGAGTCTTACTATTGGAGATACTGAGTGGCAAGAAGAACACTGGTTTTTACAACTGCGATTGTCTCCATCTCCTTGGACATGTCAGTAACAGAAGTTATAGACTTGAAGGATGTTTCTCTCTATAGTATATACCAGACGTGATTTAACATGAACTTCTCTTCCTTTCTCAAAATTTCTTTGCACAGGCATGGGAGTTATGGAAAAACGAAAGATCATTGGAGATAATAGATCCAATTCTTGGGAAAATAACACCAGAAAATGGAATAGTGAGATACATAAACATAGCACTTCTTTGTGTACAAGAATATGCAAGCGATAGACCCACCATGTCTGATGTAGTCACGATGCTTAGCAATGAAGGTGCTACTCTACCATTTCCAAAACAACCAGCCTTCATAAATACAAGAAGCTTGTCGGATCCAAATGAGTCCGATAACCAAGCGTTCTCGGAAAACGAACTAACTGTTTCTATCTTGAATGCTCGATGAAAATCAAACTTTTATCTTGAATGCTCGATGAAAATCAAACTTTACTTGATTTTAACACGGATTCCAACTGTAATTTTGTTTTGGGTTAACTTGTGTTAAAGAATGACAGATTTCAGTACCATTGGAATGAATTGTCTTTTGTAATTGGCCCAATTTCCATTAAAAATTTCTGACAAAATTCTTGGAAATTTTTCTTTTGTCAGCAAGGATATTTTCGATGTCAATTTTTCTTCGGAAAAATTTGTTCGAATATTGCATTACATATTGTGATACATAAGCCTCTATAATATTCTGTATTTTAAATTATTTTTAAAAAAAATAAATAATAAAATAGATGCATGTTATATCTTAATTTATAGTTAATTATTTATCATATTAGATTAATGAATGAACTTTAGTTGATAAATGTAGTGTGATTCATGATCATATTATGTTCATGAACAAATTTATTAAAACTCTTGAACAATCTTGTTTATGAGTTCATAATAAACTCGTGAACATGCCTAATTTACTAGACTCGTGAACATATTTGTTTAAGAGTCTCGTTTTAGGCTAGTAAACACGTTCGTTAGCTCGCAATCTTTAAGTGAACAAAAGTTGAACAAAAAATTTAGCTCGATACATAACTCCAATTGAAGTCAAACTTGTAAAATTTTAACTAGTCCAACTTAAACAATCCAAAACTCAACTCAGGCTCAATTAGAACCCTATTGATGACCCTTTGAAACAGTCCCTGTACTTGCGGTCCATTATTTTCCCAACCAACTTTGTACGTTAAAATTATTACTCCATATCATTGTCTCTCTTTGACTGAACCCTCCATAGTTTCTACATACTCCATAATATGCTTCTCTGCCCTGGAGAACGAGGTTGTCTTTGGTGGTGGCAGCACATTCCAAACCATTATCAATGGACAAAAACTACATGTCTCCATAATTTGCTCCAGGCCTTTTCCAGGTAATTTGTTCTTTCTGCAGATGTTTTCCACTTAGTTTTCTTGCAAGAGTCTCAACATAGTTTAAGATGGAAGAGAGCTCGAAATATGTTGGCTTCTTTTCGTAGAAGTTTTTAGTAGCAATAAACTCTATGATCTGTACATATCCATCTATATAATTTTCTACACATGAAAAAAAGTAATCACTATTATGCAGGGACAGATCCAGGATTATTTTGCAGTGGGGGCACTGAGTTTGTCGTTGAAGCTCTCCGACAAGGTTGATAGTAGTAGAACAGACTTGCGCATACCCTCTGTTTACATTTTTTAGCAGCAAAATGTGACAAAAAAATATGAGAAGATATAGTTCTATTGACCAACAAGAATACACATAAATGCAAATATGCAGTGAACAGAAAACTGAATTCATTATAACACTAAACTGAATTCATCTTCAACTTATTTTAATTTTTCTACCTACAAAAAATGGACAATAAGAAATAAAAAAATGATTACATTGTTAAAAACTTATCAAAGAAACTTAATAATGAAATATTAACAATAATATGAAATAATATGAGAAAACACTAGAACCAATTTCACCAGAAGTATTAATTGTTTGTCAGGCATAATAAGAATCAATATGCATTAACAATTTCCTCAAACTTGCAAGGCTCAATCAAAGTGGGGTATCTCTTTAATTCCCATCATTTGCATTAGCATTAGTACTCTCCCTACAACTTCAGTAATAGAATCACTCAAGCTGGCCAAAATAACACTGCACACACAAGGATTCAAGTCAAATTAAAAACTTAACCATATGCAATTTTCACCATGAAACAAGATTACCTATTAAACCAACAATGATAGCATTTCTCAAAATTTAATTCTCCCAATACAAAAAAATCACAAACATGCATTTACTCTACTTTTTTAGGTAAAAATCTTACGTTGTACAGTTGAGCTTGGCTGAAACCGACCGCGCGACGTCAAACGATGTTTGTGTTGAATGGTGAGATGGCGATGAGAAGAGGAGGACAGTAGCTGCAATCGATCGATGGAAAGATTGTGTCATGCTTTCTTGTTTGCAGTAAACAAAAGCTACTTAGTGACTCCATTCTTTTCCTTTTTATTAAACCCTAAAGGTCAAAACGTTGTAGTTTTGGCCTATGGAGTTTAAAAAAACAAATAAATCAGTTAAATTAAAAACACCCACCTAGCTATCAAAAAAAAAACACCAACCTTTCTAATACGACACCATTCATGTCTAACTCTGGTTTCAACCTCGCGTCCTCGCCGTAAGACTTCATCTGTCCTCCATAGCCACAGGTCGTGCTCCACAGGCTCCTGTGCCTCTACAACGACTTCCGGAAGTTTGGTGCCCCCACTACTCAATGGTGGCCGCCTGGCTGGGGGGGCACCACCTCAACACCGGCTGACGAGACCCCAATAACATGGGTTTCCGCGGACGCGTGCCCCCACCAGCCCCGTCCTAGATCCGTCCCTGCTGTTATGGGTTTTTTTAAGAACAGACAGAGCTGCAGAGAAGAAAACATTGAGCCAAAATGAAACTATTTTATTCATCATATAAACTTTCTTGCTTATATATATAGACATATTTCAAAATAGAAATCGAGAAATAAAAGGAACTAATAGCTAAAGACTTGGTCTTCAAAATTAAAAATCTTGACTTGTTCAAAAAATCAACAATTCAAAGGCAATATTTCTCACAATCCTCCTTGTCTTTGAAGCTGCAATTTTGTTTCCTTTTCAATTATGAAGCACTTCTCTCTATGTTAACTATTAAGGTGCACTTCTCACTATTTAATGATGCACTTCTCATCACTCATTTTTTTGATGCACTTTCTCATCAACTTTGCATTTGGAGCATCTTCTCTCCAGTACTTTTGAATGACGCACTTCTCATCATTATTCATTTAGAAGAGATCTTCTTTTATCTCCTCTTTTGTATTAGCAACCATGTTTTTGTTTTCACCTTTTTTTTAAATCTACAGTCTTTCTGAAGATGTCCAAATCTCTTGCAATTGAAACATTGATGTTTTCTCTTTTGTCAACAATCTTCTTCTTTGCGACAACCTCACAAGCCCTTACCCTTAAGATCATTGACACTTTGATACCACTTTGTTGGGTTATTTTAAGAACAGAAAGAGATCCAGAGAACAAAACATTGAACCAAAATGGAACTATTTTATTCATCATATAAACTTACTTGCTTATATAGACATATTTCAAAATAGAAAATCGAGAAATAAAAGGAACTAATAGCTAAAGACTTGGTCTTCAAAATTAAACATCTTGACTTGTTCAAAAAATCAACAATTCAAAGATATATTTCTCACACACTGTTCCATAATTTTATGTTTAAAAGGCTCTTGTTGGTCCATTTTGGATTGCTTATGGCTAGAACGAACATCTTAAATGCTATTATTGCTTCCTTCCTAGTTTCGTTGGTGAAACTTATAGTTTCTATGAACCAAAAATTCTTTGTAAAATAGAGGTTTCACTAATCACATTACATTCTACAACTTTTGTTGTTCATCGCGTTTTTGCGCTAATAGGCCGTGCGCGCGCCTGATTATTCATGAATGCTCTAGAGATTTGGCTAAATCTCATAAAAGCGGCCCCACTTTACATTCACATAGGTGATTCAATCAAATGTATATTGCCTATGATACACCACCCTTAAGGGATATAGAATTCATTAAGAGTATTTAAAACTCAACCTCACATTTTTGCAGGCAATTCTAGCACTTCACTCATCATAGGATGGACTGTATATTATAACAGTGCACAAGATCAACAATTAACTTGTTATTACTCATATGAACCTAATTCACGGGATCTCCGATCACATAGGTTGGGTTCCTATCAAATGTTGATAAACTCAAATTAGCCTTAGTCCCATTCCCCTCGATGTTTCAAAGATTTGTTTCTTTGGCAACGGTTTAGTCAGAGGATCGGCCAAATTAACTTCTGACTTCACATAATCAATGGAAATAATTCCATCTTTAAGCAATTGCTTCACAATATTATGTCCCAATCGGATATGTCTATTTTTCCCATTGTAACTCTTATTCTTTGCTACAGCTATCGCTGATTTAGAATCACAATGCATTGACACAGAAGGTGTAGGATTTACTAAAGGAATCTCTGCTAAGAAGTTTCTCAACCACTCAGCTTCAGTGCCAGCTAGCTCTAAGGCTATAAACTCAGACTCCATGGTTGATCTGGCAATTATCGTTTGCTTGGTTGATTTCCAAGCCACAGCTCCACCACTTAATGTGAATACATAACCACTAGTGGATTTGGTCTCATTGGATTCAGAAATCCAATTTGCATCACTATACCCTTCAAGTACAGCGGGAAATCCACATCGTATATGCCTCCTTGGTTGATTGGTTCTTAAGATTTCATATATTTCCTCAGTTTCCATCATCTTACAATGAACAAAGACAACATAACATTAGTGAGCTTCCTATTGTTTACAATTTATACCTCTGGCACACATGGGTTGTGTTTGAAATGGTAGCTAATTTGAGGGGTTGGACGGACTTTAAATGTCGACATGGAAATTCTCATTGAATGCTTTGGATAAGCTGGAATGGCACATGATACGACCCTCATGTTCAAGCCTTCAAGCTTCGGCTCACAACTACTGTCACAGTTGAGTTCTATAGTTTTTAGTTTTGGATAATTAGTCCCTGAAGTGTATTTATATTTTTATAAGTCCCATATTTGAGGGAGGGATTGCATTAACCTGAACTTGAAAAAATTTGACACAATATGACACAATTAGATGTGTTTGGATTAAGTGTAAATGACTTTTAGTTATAGATGTGTTGACTCGTTTATAATTTGTTAAAAATTTGGTTAAATAAACAAACCTGAAATATAACTCTTTTATCACTCATTAAAATTTTATAAATAATTTAAAGAAAAAAAGTATTTTAGTAAGTAAATTAAAAATATATAACTAATGTATTCAAAAATTATGTGAAGTGACTAAATTTAATTTATCTAGTGACAATTATAAATAACACATAATTCATAATTTTTATTTCGTAACCTAATTTTGTATATTATATTTATGTTTATTTCAAATATGAGTGATAGTACTCATTCCTATATAAATTGAAATGAAAAACAATTTTTTTTAAATAAAGCATACACAGAAAAAGTTTTAACTCTTAAAGAAGTATGTCATGAAACCTCCTAAAATATTACTAGACATGAAAAAATTAACAGGATAATACATAGTTTACCCTAAATTGCACACATTTTTCTACTGACTTCCCATACTGTTTTTCATAAATCCCTACTGAAATCGTCTGAAACATTACGACCAAGGAAATTTTTGTAGCTAGGTGGGGCAAAAGATTTACGGATTTTGATATGAATAAAGCGTGAGTTTCAAAATGATAGTATATTTAATGAAACGATGCAAATATGAGTATGAATCCTGATTCAACTCCAACTACAAAAATGGCGTGTTTGTATATAATTAGGGCTTGGAGTTTGATTCCAACAACCCACTTCCCTTTTGTGGTTTTTAACTGCACCATTTTAAGGAAGTTTGGCACATGATTCCTATAAATAAGGATGGGAGCTTAATTGAAAATATACAGCTGTTTGGTGCAGATGGTGTAGCAGCTGCTACATTCTTTAATATGAAAGACTGAAAGGATTTATTAGAGTTGTGAATCCTTGGGTGAATACAGCTTCACTAAGTTGTGATGAAGATATTATGTAATTTTTCATTTAGTATTATGTATAAAATTATGTAATTTTTTATTTTTTTATATAATAAAACTGTTATGTGATTATTTTTATCTTTAAGTTACATAATTTTATGTATTTTGCCGAATGAAATGAATGGAACAAATGAAATTCTAATGTTTTAACAATAATTCAATAGTATTACATGTGTCCTTATCAAATTAGATGACGATATCCTCATCTAAGCACTCACCTTGTTCAAGAGCCTATACATATACTTAGTTTTTGAGTTATTCAATAGGATAGCATGCACTATTAAGGCACTCTTAGGAAACCAAATTGTGTTCAAGCAGAGTATTTTTAGGTTTGGGAACATGGTTACATACAGTTGTGCATTCTATTATAGTCAGGTTGTGACCTACCTTACTCATTTTCATTAATTGTATTAGTCATTTTCATTCAATGAAGATTAAACATATTTAGGTTGCAACATTTGGAAAATGCAAAATATGTATCATTCCAAGATTGATCAGGCGATAATGTTTCATGTTCATTTAACAGCTAGCTCTCTTGAACAAATTATTCCACATTTTCCATTCGCAACCAAAAACACACGATCAATTTGAATTTAATTATCTTTCGTCCTTCGTTTATGGGTTCAATGGTTAAATGGGTCGAACAGCACACTAAGAGTATGGTTTCGATCCCTGCATCCATATCGGCAATAAGACTTTGAGATTTTCTGTCATTTGGTTTGTAAGTTAGCCAAAACAAATTCATAGTGTTTGATGAGTAGCCATATTCTTGTCACGTTGTGAGTAGCACTTCATCTCTTACATAGTTAGAGAAAGAGAGAGATACCAATGATCTCTTTAAATTTATATGAGAGAAGGGAAACTTTATTTTAATACCATCCGAGGTTGGCATTGATATATGGTACACAGAGATAGTTGACGAGCATGCACTGGGGAAAGTGGGGAGGATCTTTCGAGATAATTGATGGATCAGAAAGAGAAGACGAGAGAAGCAGGAACATGGCCGATTACGACAGAGCCGCGCTTCAGCCTCATCATCATCGTCTCGACGAGACTCAACAGAGCTGGTTACTTTACCCTCAAGACTCCAAAAAGAAGAAAAAGTACGTTGACTTAGGTTGCATTGTTTGCAGTCACATGGCCTTGAAGTACACTCTCTGTGCATTTCTCTTCGCCTTCTTCCTCATTGCTCTTCCTGCCATTATCTCTAGGACTTTGCCAAAGCACCACGATAAGCCTTCTCCTCCGGATAATTATACTCTTGCTCTCCACAAGGCTCTTCTCTTCTTCAATGCCCAAAAGTGTAAGTTCATTACTTCATGTTCGGAATATTATTTATAATTGGTTGTTGCCTTGTTATCTCTTTGATCGACAACGATTTGAACGGACGGAACAACTTCGTTAAAACTTTAATCTCCTCCAAAATAGAGATTAGAGTTCTTGAAGATGGTTTTTAAAAGAATACTGGAATCAAGAACATACCAAACTGTCATAAACCGAAGAACTAAAACTAGTTTCGTATCTTTTTCTGTATGTGTCTTATTCCAAATAATGTGATTAATTATCAATTCTTATTATACAGTTAATCAATAAGAAATGTGATAATGACTTACACATACTGCTTTGGTGGAATTAGAATTAATTTCTCACAGGTTCCTACTCAAATTATAATCTCTTCTTACAATATCTACTCAAATTATACTACTAGTAAACACTAAGGCTCCGTTTGTTTGATGAAAAATAATTTTTTTTGAGAAAATATTTATCCATGTAAAATTAATTTTTGAATCTTATTTTCCTGAATTTTATTTTTCCTTATTTGGCAATAACATGAAAAATGAGATAGAAAACATTTTTTTTATGTTTGCTTTGAAAAAAAAATAATTTCCGTGATACTTATTATTTGAGATTAAAAATATATTATTATGACTATTATGTTAAAAAATTATATTTTTTTTATTTTCAATCATGAAAATTTATTTGTTATCCATATTAACAAATATTTTCATCGAATGAAAATTTTTTAATGTCTAAAAATTATAAATGCATTGACTAATACAATTAGTTTTTGCAATCATAGATGATGGAGGAAAGTCACATGTTTTTTTTTGACAATCAGAACTGGAATCATTCATTTAAATCTTTGGCCAAAGCGACCAGAATACATAAAGGAGCAGAATAGCCCCAAATATGGAGACCTGGGCAAGAACCAAAAGCCCTAACAAGTTCATGGGCAACTTGATTCGTAGATCGCCCGATAAAAACAACTTTTACATTTGACAAAGTTGCTAATAAATTTTTACAATAAACAATCATTAATCCAAAATATGAATCAAAGCACTGTCCACTATTGATACCTTCAACCACATTCCAACAATCTGACTGAACAATGTAGCGAGTCCCATTCTTATTTTTAATCCACGCAATAGCCTCTTTGACAGCTATTGCTTCTAGTATAGAAGGATCATAAAAAAAGGGGAACTTGACAACTTTACCTCCATGAAACTCACCACTTGCATTTCTGCACACAAGACTTGTGGCTCCCAATTTATTAAACATGCCTGCATCTACAGAAATTGACATCCAACCCTCTACTGGTTTGCTCCACCTTTCTCCTGTTGCTTCTTCCCTCATGTCTCTTGTGGATAGATGGTCCGATGAGCTTGCCCCCACCCCTTGACAAGAAAAGAACTTTGCCTACACATTTCATGGGTTGTCAAAACTTTGTTATTCTAAACCATAGAGTTTCTGTTACGCCACAATACCCAACATACAGCTGCTGTCAGGTTGTTTTGGTCATCAGATATACGGGAAAAAAGAATTTTTAACCAATCAAAAAATGTCGTCACATTACAATATTTTAATATTGTATTCAAAATTTAAAGACCAACTTATAATAATCGCAAATTAGCCTTGCATGTCGCTAAATTTCAAAGAATAAATTAATTATTTTTTAAAATTTTTCGTTTTACATTTACCGTCCACATAGTCATGAATATAAATCACCGAGTGGTCATTCAAAGTTAAAAAAATAAAAAGGTTATTTATTTTTTTTATATATTTAGCGTTCACATAGTTGCGAATTTCGATGGTTGCGAAATCTATTACTCTTTCCTTTCCACAATAGATGCCTTTAAGATTTTGCAGACTGATGAAGAATGTATTTAATATGTCTTTAAGTTGGTGTTCAATTAACTATTATACTTTTTGACTTTAATACATCAAAAAAATTATTAAATTAAATTTGTATTGGAAATATAAAATTAATGAGAGTAATATTGAATAAAAAATATTAAATACTGCATTAAAAGTGTAAAACGACATAATATAAAAAGCATAAGTTTCTATAACGACATATATTATCTGATAGAGGAAGTAACATTCAATGACCAAGTTTTGGCCGCAAAATGTATTTAGGAATATAAATGAACATGTGTTTTTAAGAGTTTGTGTTTTTTATTTGTTTGCATTCAATATAAATGAACATTAGAGACTATAAATAAACATTATATGAATATCGATGTTCAAATTTTATTATTTTGTTGTTGTATTTTTAAATTTAGTACTCAATAAATATTAATGAACATAAATAAATATCATTTTATAATTGTGTTCAAAATAATATGGTTGTTTGTTATTTTTATTTTAACTTTTGTGGACTTTGTTAAACATAAATAAATATTATTTAATAATCTATGTTCAAAACATTATGAATGTCTGATGTTGTATAATCGATCAAACATTAAAGATAAATGTCTAATGATGTCCATTAGTATTCAAATTGTATTATTTTATTGTTGTAGTATTTTTAAATTTAACTGTTTATTTTTTTTTAAACTTTTGTATACAATGTTGAACATAAATGAATATCATTTTATAATCTATGTTTAAAACAATATGATTGTTTGTTTTTGTATAACTAATCAAACATTGACAATCATATAAATGCTCAATAAAAAATATTAAAATAAAATCAGATTATTGATAATCATTGAAATATTCAATGATTTTCATTCTTGTTCATCTGTATTTGAAATAAACAAAAATCTAAAAATATATAAAGAATACACAAAAACATATATGGAAATATCCTAACATTATCTTATTTTTGTCTCAGTCGAAAAAAGAATGAAAAAAAGAGAAAATAACCAGAAAATAAAGAAAAATGACAGAAAAAATAAAATACATAATCAATGAGTGAATTAAAAAATGAGTAATTAATTATATGGTAAAAATTAAATTTAATTAATTAACATACATATAAAAATATTAAATAAGAAAAAAAAGACAAATAATTAGTACAGATGATTATTTTGTATATTTAAACTGAATTGGACATATTATTAGAATGTATCATGAACATGATAATGAATAAATATCGGTTTGAAAAAAAAAAACTGAATAATAATGTGTACATATTTGTTTCTTCGATTTAAGTGTACTCGGGCTTAAAACGGGTGTTTTTGGGCTTTATTCGAACTAGCGCAAAAGCGTTACTAATCCTCACCCCCTCCTCGACGACCTGGTATTACTTCTCCAAATTAATTCACACAGATCAAAAACCAATTACATAACTTGCTGGAAATTCCTGAATCCTTGTAGGAACCAATCTCGATTCCTCTGTCCCTCTCATAGTCTGGATTTTCACGATCATAATTCAACTTTCTCTGCCACCATTGACATCTCTATCAAATTCTCCATTTGGATATGCAGGTTACGTTTACGCATTTTCATTCAAAGTTCGTATCTTTCTCCTTTGTTCTAGTCCCTTAAGTGATAAAACTCAATCAAATCTGATGATCTTTGAATTTGCAACTGGGAATTTTGTGATTGGTTAAAAAGACTCCCATCTTTGTGTCTGATTCTGGTGTTCAAGGTTCATGATCCAATTGCATTGCCTTGATAATGATAAAATCCCATCTGGGTATTGCCTTGATCTGTGTTTTTAGGAAGTTGGATTTGTTATCATGAATATATATCCTGGCAGTCCTAACAAGTCTTTTAATGCATATCCAAGGCGTGATTTCGATATTGAATTAGGAACTGCTAGAAAGTCCAGGACGTCCAAAAGTTCTAAGCTTTACCCTTTCAAAATGTTCAAGTCTCTTGCCAATCGTGTACATTATTATTACAAGTTGCATCCACTTCTTGTATTTTTAATTTCCTTGTCTGTTGGTGTATCAATTCTCATTATTCTATCCGTATATGAGAGCCGGTATAGGGTGATGATTAATTATAGGAAGTTAGATCTGGTATCCAATGACTATCCATTTTCTAAGGTGAGGAATCTTGTGATGGTTGCGGGGCATTCAGTGTATACTAGTAGTAGTTGTGGGAAGGTTGATAAGGAGGATTCTTGGTTTTTGGAGTCGTATCAGAAAAATCCGGGCCAAGCCGCAACTTTTGTGAGTCATATAAAAGAGGGAGTTGAGATCGTGGCAAAAGATGATAAGGCTTTGCTATTGTTCAGTGGTGGTGAGACGCGTAAGGATGCTGGTCCTCGAAGTGAAGCGCAGAGTTATTGGTCTGTTGCTGAATCGAAAGGGTGGTTCGGTGGGTAATCTTTGTTTTTCTGCAATTTTACTCATAATACTTGCTTGCCTTTGCTGAATATCTTATTAACTTGTTGATATTATTATTCTTGCTCTATTGGGTTGCTATAAACATAACAGTAAAGAATATTGGTTTATTTCCATAAACTTGATACGTAAAATTAATGAACTTACTTCGTATTTGATAAAGAGGGACGTGAAATCACATCTGTGCAATTTGGACATCACTTTTTATATGTTTGTTGCATTGAATTGCAATATTGTTGAATGTAGAAAATATATGCTAGGATTCATAGTTGTTTTGTGATGATCTTCATTTGGTTTCAGCTATTATGGACTGTTTGAGCGTGAAATTATATTAAAAGTAGTGCGTTTCTTTTTCCAGGCAGGGAAGATGTCCGTGACAGGGCACTGACTGAAGAACATGCAAGAGATAGCTTTGAGAATCTTCTATTCAGTGTGTGTAGGTTCAGAGAGCTTACTGGCACATACCCTGAAAACATAACTGTAAGTTACCTTCATTTGGAAGTTTCTTTCTCTCCTAATATATTGATATTCGAAAATGCAAAACATGTATTATTGAAATATGTAAAAAGGGTGAATGGATCTTGATTTCAACAATATTGAAAGAGTAAAATTTGAGAGTGAACATCTTTATTTTTTTTTTTGGTCCACCGTGTCGATGACACCGCCTGGTATCCGGTGGCCACATTGGACCCCGACTATTCCAGACCGCTCCGCACAGGAGCTACCGAAGGGGAGTGCTCCCACGCCAGGAATCGAACCTGGGCGGACCCGAGGCGAGACCTCTAGCGTGGGGGTCGGTTGCCACTCGACCACTACCCCTTTGGTATATATGAGATTTTTTTAAGTATGTTTTTGTTTGTGTTTTGATGGAATATAAAATTTATGTTTACATATGGTCTAGTTGTTTCAGTTCATTGATGGTGTATTAAGGTTTGAATGTTTTGATTTTTCATTTTCAATTTAATGTTGTCTCTATTTGTATGCAATGCTAATTTTCACGATTTTTGTTAAGAAGTTTTTGTGTTATGAAATTGGGTTTGGTACTTGTTTCTTTAAAATTGTATGATGTAACATTCCCATCCTAAAATTCTATGATCTGTGAAAAGATTAACATAATAAAAAATCAATTAGATAAATTAATGAATATGTTATGTTAATTGTGAGCAAATATATATAGTAGATATCACAAATATATGAACTGTTAGAACTGTAAGAGCATGAGATTGTTGAAGCGACCTGCATGAGTTTCAGATATGCCATGATGCTAATAATTAAAGCATTTTGAGTGATGTTGGGATTATTATTAGATAAGAATATATATATATATATATATATATATATATATATATATATATGAAAGGAAGTTTGATTTATATACTAGGCGAAGTTTTTATAGGTTTCTGTTGGGTATATGCCATTGGAGACTATGCGCGGTCGTCACAGACTACATGTGGTAGCCACAACCACCTGTAGTCATTCTGCGGTCTGGTGGAACAAACGAGTGCTGGCCCAACCACGCTTAATCCACTATGACCACGCATACTTTGTAAAATCTAGAAGATTCTCATAAGGGTTAGAAATTGAAGCTTGAGGTGTAAACAAAGGAGTACAAAAGGAAGTAGGGGACGGAGTTAAACCAAGGGAAAGAATTGAGAGCAGAGAGCGAGAGAGAAATTGTGGGAGAGAAAGGAGAAATTTTGTGAGATTGATAAAAATCGAGACGAAAATATACGATTGATTCTAAAATGACGGGGATTGGTTTGCTAAACAGAAATTCACGGATAATACGATAAGAATTTACGAAATTATATAGGGTTTATTGATAATTAAACATGAATTTAGCTTAGAATTAGAATTTGTTGATAATTGACGAAAATAGAAAATTGATGAAATTAAAATAGGAGCATGCATATGACTATGTTGTTTATATTGATTTTAATAGAGAATTACGTATATGATTACATAAGGCGTCAATCGACACAACTGGATCAGGATTGGAGCTCATATCCCTCCAAGTATTTCACAAAAGAATATGAAATTGAACGGTATGACTTCAATTTATATGAATAGATAAGATTGGTATACGATTACAAAGAATATGAGATTGAACTTACTTATCTAAATTATAATTTTTTGATTATGTAATGGCTATTTATTGAGCTTGTAACTCACTAATGTACGAATCTATTTTGTTGCAGGATTAGATAGGTAGCCAAACATTGATTACGTGAATATCCACAGTTGGGTCGGCTCCTACTACACAACATCTCTCCACCCCTAAACATTATAGTTAGACTTGCTTATCTGTGACTGTATGCTGTGTTATATGTTGGATAATAATACAGGTTCAAATGTTTATTGATATTATACGATGATATATATATATATATATATATCTGTGTGTATGTATGTGTGTGTGTATGTGTGTATGTATGTATGTGTGTATATATGTGTGTGTGTACGTGTGTATGTATATGTGTATATATGTGTGTGTGTGTATGTATATGTGTATATATGTGTGTGTGTATGTATGTATATGTGTATATATGTGTGTGTGTATGTATGTATGTGTGTGTGTATGAGTGTATGTATGTATGTATGTGTGTGTGTATGTGTGTGTGTATGTGTGTTTGTATGTGTGTTTGTATGTGTGTATGTATGTGTGTGTGTATGTGTGTATGTATGTGTGTATATGTGTATGTATGTGTATGTGTATGTATGTATGTTTGTATGTATGTGTGTATGTCTATATGTATGTTTGTATGTATGTGTGTATGTATGTTTGTATGTATGTGTGTATGTATGTATGTATGTTTGTATATCTGTGTGTATGTATGTCTGTATGTATGTGTATATGTCTGTGTGTATGTATGTCTGTATGTATGTATATAGAGGAGGGAATTTTGAACCGGAACCGGCGGTTCGGCCCGGAACCGGCCCGGCCAGAACCGCCGGTTCACGGTCCGGTTCCGGCCCGGACCGGAACCGGCCGGAACCGGTTCTAGTCCGGGCCGGTCACGGTTCAGCCTGTGGCTGAACCGTGAACCGGCGGTTTAACCGCCGGTTTAACCGGCTGTTCTAGCC